>JADANM010006423.1:1325891-1366722 GCA_026213755.1 Eurema hecabe
TACTAAATGGCTAAATTAGACACGTATGCTTATTCGACACGACAATTACGCTATATTTAGATATAAATTATACATATACGTATATACGTAAATGTATATTCCTAATTATTGTTTAATATTTAAATACATAGCAACTGACGCTCAACATCATTTTGTATTTAGGGTACGAAACTGGTTATTTCCATCTATTATGAATAATGTGCTTCATTAAAAACAGCTCAGTAGTTTTGAAGTGACGCAGTAACGATGTTGTTTGGCTACAAAAATAGAAGACGAGAGATTACTGATAACGTTGGATATTCATTTATTTAAATGAGAAGAAAATACGTGTATACTAGATAGAATATTTTAATAAAAATAGCTAGGGAATATTAGTTATGGAAAAATTTTATTTTTTTACAATATGATAAAGATTGTCTTTAAGTGGTGGGCAACTAAGCAATTGGTTTGCCGGTTCGTAAGCGATATCTCCTATCGCTAAAGGATTTCTGATAAAAAGGAATAAAGGATTCCATCCTGGGAAGGGAAAAACGAGCCCCCGGTACTCCTTGCCGAATGAAAGGCAATGACATGTCTGATGAGAAGCCATTACTTGATATCTTGGGCCCCAACAGACTCAATTTAACCTAAGGGCATGTTTTACCACCCTTAGAAGTACCTTACTACAGGCAAATTGATTTTAGTTAGACTGAGGGCGTCTTTAATTATAGAATTATCACTTTAATTACTACAGTGTAAAGAAAAGCCAGGTGTACTTCATACTTCATTTATTGTCAACACTTGTCCTTAATACATCCATACTTCCATACTAATATTATAAATGCGTAAGTAACTCTGTCTGTCTGTCTGTCTGTTACGCTTTCACGCCAAAACTACTGAACCGATTGTAATGAAATTTGGTACACAGATGGTCTAAAGCCTGAGATAAAACATAGGCTACTTTTTAACTAAAAAAACAGTTATAAGGGGGAGAAAGGGGAAGTTAAAGTTTATATGAAAGTCCACGCGGACGGAGTCGCGGGCAACAGCTAGTTATTCTATAATATATCTTTTCACAATATTGGGTCTAGACACACTTTGGGGCATAGATTCAACTTAGGATTGTACTTTGCCAAGAATTAGCTCTCCACTGAACTGCCGGGGTTTTTATACTAAATCTTTATAGCCAATATATAATAATAGGGATTGCACGCTGTCAGTATGACCTGATTATAATATTGATCTACCCTCTATTATAGTTATTTACTAAAATCATAATCTAGTAACACTAAATCCATTGATCAGTGACCAGTCAGAGTTAAGTATTCAAACCGAGAAGTTAAACGAAGATAAATATGAATATTCGTTTTTGGATTTAATCGGTTTACCGGTTTTCAAAATCGAGTGAGAATTTTACGACAGTCGTAAAAATGTGAGATCGAAATGCTATTACGTTTGAAGTTTGAACGATAACAATTCGACATGAATAAGGCTGTGTGGAGAGCATACTGCACGTTTTTTAACGTTTAAACCTTTTTCTTTTATTATTACATATATATCGGCGCAAAACAGCAACATTGTTGCACGTGTTCCGGTCGCCCCACTATTGTCACCCCTCTACTACTACCCCACTACAGATCTAGTAAAAAGGGCGAGCGCGGCAACGAGTGGAAGATTCGCTTGTCTGCGCTCGGACAGTGAAAACCTATTATTCTGTTACTGTTTACGTAACAAAAGAATACCTAAATTATAATAAATCAAGCGTTTCGTTAGTTTGTTACAAAAATGGGATCTTCCAATAACGATGACGTCAGCCGTGCTGGCGTCACTACTTTTAAAAACCTCACTACGGCCACCTACTTCGTCATATATAAGAGTTTTAAAAGTTGACAAGTACTTATATTACTACTTTATGATACAGCGTTCACGGCGAATGACTTAGTAAGTTACAAATATTAAATATTTAAAATTAAAAATATTTGAAATCTTTTTATTTATTTTCAATTTGTTTTTCAGGAAAGAGTCTAAAAAACAACATTGAAACCAGTTTAACCTGTGTATTTAAACGTAAATAAAAATTAATCAACTTATCTATAGTGTATGGAATTGTTGAAAGCTAAACAATTATTTCAATTATTAGGTTTATAGGTCAGAACGTGTATCGTATTAGTTCTAATGATTTATTTATTATTTACACAAACTATCCTTAGACTAATGCCTTAATAGCAGCTCTGCATTCATGGACGCTTTTTTTAATAGCTTAACAATATTATTTTAAAGCTAGCTGTGTCCCGCTATATAAGCTATCCTATCCATCAAGTTGGATCAAACTGCATGCGGTGTGCAAATTTAATTTAAAATCGGTTCAGTAGTTTAGGAGTCAATCGCGGACAAACAACGTGACACGTAATGTATACGTATATATTAAGATTAAGATTAGTAATTGTACGTGTGTTGTTTGTTTTTGTAGTAATCTTTTACCTCTGCAGTACTCTACGTTGTTTTAAAACTCGAAATTTATTAAAAATATTGATTTTTATTTTTTACTAGCTGTGCCAGCGACTTCGCCCGCGTAGAAAAGTGATTTTGGGCAGCATTCCCGTGATTCTTGCATAACTTTTTTATTTATCAACCGATTGACATGAATTAAGGACTAAATGTTAAGTTAAGCTTACCACAATATATAATTGAAAACCCCATCTGGATAGGATAAGCCGTTTCTGAGATTAGCGTGCACAAACAAGCAGACAAAAATTTCAAAAATAATTGTTTTGGGTTCTATTGCGTTAATAAAGGTCTCCTGTAATATTTTTCTCATGTATCTTCCATGTACAGACAGGGACTCTACGTTTTTATTATATGTATAGATTATTATTGATACTACGATGCATACATCGTCATATACCGGATGTGTTATATGAAATCTTTAATAAGCGTAAGCTCCCGACGTGTTAAGACAACTTGGGATCAGATTCTCGGAACAGTTATAAATGTATTACGAAGAAGCGACTGGAATCCACAGGAAGCAGCGAACATACTTTCCATATGATATGGTTTAGCTGTCGATGTGTTTTCTTGTTTGTTAAGTCTTTGCATATCAGCATACAATTTAATATGTTATTGTGAATGTAATATAAATACATAGTTTTCGATAAGCATGTTTATTTAAGCTTTGTACGCGTTATGGCATAAGTCATAGAATAATAAAACCTACAACTGCAATATGAGCACGCAAAGTGAAGCCATTTCAAAGTAGATATTGTCTACTTACATTGATCGACGCTGAAGTGCATTGAAATTTCAATTTCTCCACATTTTTGGTGTAAATTTTTTATAGCAGCAACATTATCGTTGGGCTCGTGTGCTATTGAGTGTAAGAACGTGCTGTTAACACCTGTCGAAGTATTAAAAAAATTGCAAATCTGTTTAACGTTATATCTAAAACGTCCAAACTCCGAATATACAGTACATAAACAAAGGAGTATCTCAATAACGTAATTAACAAAGAATAGTGCATACAATGCACATCCGTTGTATTGTCGGCTCATCTTCACGGTACGCCGCCCCGTCATGCATGCAAACACTATATCTATACTAATATATAAAGCTGAAGAGTTTGTTTGTTTGTTTGTTTGAACGCGCTAATCTCAGGATCTACTGGATCGAATTGAAAAATTCTTTTTTTATTGAATTGACCATTTATCGAGGAAGGCTTTAGGCTATATAACATCACGCTGCGACTAATAGGAGTGAAGATATAATGGAAAATATGGAAAAAACGGGGAAAATTATTCATCTTTGAGGGCTTCCTTTGCGTGCGCTGCGAAAACGGTTCAAGATACAAAAACAATATGTATGAAAGAATTATTCCTCTTTAAATGATCTAAAAAAAAGTCCGCGACAGTATATGTCTATCTTCTAAGATTGACTCACTATACCATAGTAATAGAAATGGATCCGACGGGGACGAAGTTCCGAGCAACAGCTAGTATACAATATACATAATACATATAGTACCTAAACATATAGGTATATGTAACTAGCTGTGCCCCGCTAAACCCGCGTAGTTCCCGTTCCCGGGGCAATATCGGAAAAAAAATATCCTATGTGATAATCCAGGGTATCACCTATCGACATACCAAATTGCAATTAAATCGGTCCAGCCGTTTTTGCGTGAATGAATAACAAAGATATACATACTCACAAACTTACATTTATCATATTCGTAGGATAGAAGGATAAGAATGGACTCGCTCGCTCGCAGCGTATATCTCTCGCGTTTATATCCTAAACATTCTCTACGAAGAACTATTTTCGTACTTAAAGAAATATTCTAAAAAAACAATTGTCGAAATCGGTTCAGCTGTTATCGAGTTATGCACTTGACAAACACATTCGGCGATTCATTTATATATTATAGATGAATTATTTTAGCTATAAGCTATCCGCGGGTTTCTTTATTTAATCTTTATTTATTACTAAGTAAATTAACCTCGATTTTTTCATGCATTTTGAAAATTACTTGTAATATGATTATCGTCCTCTTGTCCAAAAGATTAATAATTCTGTTGTATTCCATTTAATTATAGACTTGCTGCTGCCCGCGACTCCGTCCGCGTAGACTTTCATATAAGCTTTAACCTCACACCCTTATAACCCTTTTTTCCAGTTAAAAAGTAGACTATGTCTATCTATGTCTTTTCTCATGACCATCTGTATATTACATTTCATTACAATCGGTTCTGTAGTTTTAGCGTGAAAGCGTAACAGGCAGATAGACATAGTAACTGTCGTTGTTGCTATGTATTTACAAAAGAAAAGTATGTATATGTAATTTATTCCGGTATCTAATTGCCATAACACAAGCTTCGGCTTAGCTTGGAACTAGATAGCACTGTTATATTTAGGTTATCTAGTCATTGCTAAGTCAAAGCCACGTTAGCCCTTCAATTACTCGGTCTTACATTAATTTATTCGTACACCGCTCTTTTTATTCGCGATCCAGCGCCGCTTAGCCCTGTTGAATATTCAATGTACTCTGCATTCTGCAGCGCTAATACTTTTTATTCTACCTTCACTCGGTGTTTTATTTATCAAAGCAGGATATATGTATGCAAATAGCCGGTTTTTATCCCATCTCTCTAGCCGGAAAGGTCATGTTTTTATGAATATTTTACGATGTCACGATCATTAAGTTTGCAAGATGTGTTTTTGTGTGCGTGTTTTTTGTACAGTTCTATTTTGATAGAAATGAGGTTCGCAGTAATATATGTGAACGAATGTTAAAAAATTATATTATGATTAAGTTTTATTACTTAATTTATTTTATATATAATAGTAGTTTACATTTTATTTATTTTCTATTTTATTACGTACAAATAATATGAAAAATCTTGCGAAAATTAATTATCACTTTCAAATTCAAAGTCTAAGTTTAAAACATATATTTATTCGCCTATGCTAGATATAGTATCACTTAAAACCGTCATATTATTACAAAAAAATTGAACCATTGTTTTATTCGAATCGAATACGTATTTACAAGTACGTTCCTTCGTAGCGCCTAAACTACTGACCCAATTTTAAGTAAAGATGTGTCAAAAGATTCCTAATAATACCTGACATAGTCAAAGTCAAAGTCAAAGTCAAAAGTATCTTTATTCAATTAGGCTACATAACGTAACACTTTTGAATCGTCATCGTTTTGACATAGAGTATAGACTAGGTATATAAATTTTAGTGTAATAGTGTCAGTTATTAAGAAGTCGAATTTTAGTTTGTAAACTTCATGTTCAAAATGGCGGTCTGAGAACAAGGGTTGCCACCCCGCAAACTTGTATTCGGTTACAAGGAAAACTTAGTTGGTAGGGTCGCTTTAACTAGCTGAGCAAAATAAAGTGGAAAATTTCAACGAAGTAAACAACTTTCCGAGCTATAAAATCGCGTATCTTTATAGATGGTCGAAATTTATTCATGTTTATTTATTCGAAACGTTAAATAGTTTATATTAGACCGTTCAATATATTTAATATCTTAAGAGAGATAACAAAATTAATTATAATTACTTAAACCGTTTTTTCTTTGGTTAGGTTAATATTAGCGTGGCTATTGATATATTATTTAAATCGATCTAGATCCGTTGATTATCTTTAAACATAACATTTAAATAGATATCACGTTAATAATAGAAATAGAAAAAATGCGCATTGCACGTCCTGTGTTCACGTAACTGCTGAATCACACGCGCGACGTTGCCGCGCCGCGCGCGCCCGCTGGCGCCACGTTGCCGCACCGCGCGGGCGCCATGTTGCCGCACTTCCACGCTGTTGCAAGCGATTCATTCAGTATTGGCTTTGTAAAATGCTTCTGATTTTTTTATTTATACATACTTTGTTACGTGGCGTGATTAATGTGTCGTAAGTCGCATTATCTGATAAGAGGACAACGATAATTGCGGTAATGTTTAAAACAAAGGAACGAACTTTAGGTATGAATGTTGTGTTTACGCATTCGTGTGTCGTGTTAGGCTTAAGCGATTTGTTTGATATTTTTAACATAGGCCTCATTACGATAGAACGTATTTGTCTACTACAATATTAAATATAGTTTATAAAAAATAAAACTTTTGCGAATATCTATTATAAATAGACTTTGATAATAACATTAAATCTTTTTCAAATAAAAGAAAACTAGAATCTAGGATAATAAATGCGGTATCGATCATTTCTATAGATCTCGAATTTTAACAAATTGCATTTGTTTGAAAACTTTCAATGTCGTGGTATTTCGTAGTAAGGCATAGACATAATATTTAATTTAATAACTTACATTAAGTTAAAAATCGACGTAGGTATACCGCAAATGTACGTAACATTATTAGGTAATTGTAAAAACTATCCCTACTCACAATTTGAAATTATGCCAATACTATAAGTCTGCCTTATAACTATAACTTTGTAACTTTTGTGTTTCAAAGCAATTTACTCACCAGAAATAATGCTTAAAACACGGAATCAGGTTTCTGGACGAATTTTAGTTTTAAAATATAGTCAGTTAAACGTCACGCCGCCATTAAAATTCCGTTACCCAAAAGGCACATTAAAATTAGTCAAATTGTATTCGCGCCGCACCTCACCTATGTAATATGGATGCCACATGCTCTTAAAAAGCGGCAAATTTTCTCAGAATTTCTACAACGCGTTGTTATGCCACTTTTTGTTACGTGAGAAAGATCCAGAAGCTCGCTATTGTCACTTTGAACTAGTTTCGTCACCGTAGCACACAACCGGTCCGGTAATAACGGCAAACATGTTTTTAAATTATACATCGCTGCATTCGTATTGAAAGGTGACGATCGGTCGCTTTATTTGTTGTGTGCGACGCGCAATGTAGGTTCAAATATCGGTTATTTATACAGCTGGCAGTTTCGAAGCGTAGGTGATTTGTGTGCTTGATTTAATTTTAAGTTAATTTAACAAATCTTAAAATTAATTTAACAGATATTATTGTAGTACTTAGCTATACAGTATAGTAAAGTCCGAACACGTATTATATAGAAATTAACATTAGAAAGATGTTAATTTAAATTCTATTCCAATACCTAGAAAATGGACAAATTGGTACTAAAGACAAGGAATTAGAATATCCTTTCTGAAGAATTATAGATATATTGTATTGCTATATTCTAAGGCTCTATATAAAACATATAAAACCACAGTTAGAGTGACTCATAGGTCGTATTATAAGCAGTCGGGTACCATTTAGATCTGAATCTGATTAAAAAAAGGCTTACAATTTCTACCATTCGTGTTATACTATGTACTAATAATTTAAACTTTGTAAGGATATTATATAAGTATGTTTGTTGCTGTTTAACGCTAAAACTACTGAATCGATCTCGCTGAAGTTCAGATTAGACTAGATTAACTCATAGGCTACTTTTTATCCCGGCATTGATGTAATAAAATGCGAGTAAAACCGCGTGACGCGACTAATTGTAAAAATATCCTTGGATAGGACCAAGGACTGGCGGGGTCAATGTTTTGAATGATTTATGAATGCGCCACGTAAATACATATGTAAGCGTTTGTCTTACCTTTTGCCTTTCAAGAAATAAAATATGAGTTATCGTTAACTGTTGGAAGGCTAACGAGTTTGATTAATGAAATGAGGATTCGAAATATTTTGTTTGTGTATGAGAGGAAATTTTAAATGGTTTTCTTTGAGTTGGAGCGTTTGTTTACCTCATAGGGACAAACGAGCAGGCGAGCCACCTGATGGAAAGTGGTCATCGCCGCCCAACAACGCTCGTGGAGTTTGACAGTTTTGGAGTGGATTGCCGGCCTTTTAGAAAGATGTATGCCCTCTTCCTAGAAACACCCTAATTCGGAAATACCTATCGACTTGGCCATGATATTAAATGATTCTCGTAATTAAAACTTTGCTATCGAAATTAAGGTAAGTTTGAGAATAGAAAAATGACTGTTTAAAAATGTTTTTATTGGTTTAAAAAAAAAACTTTTTGTATGTAAATTTACATGAGTACTAACTCAGATGTATTTATATGACGGATTTGTAGAATCGTGTTCACATTCTTGGCATTCAGCCATCTGTCTGTCTGTGCCCATCTGTTATGTTATACCTTTTATATTTTATACCTACCTAAAACCTATACGATACTTATATATAAAAATATAAAAATCTATGTAAATACAATGCTTATTGCAAAAAAATATTATATAACACTATAAAAAACAGTTTATCAGTAACTGCTGACTATCGGGCTGTGTCTGTCTGTCTTTTGACGATAAATTAAAAAAAATACTAAACGGAAAAGTTACAAGTTAAGTCAATAAAGTAGTGTGATAGTTAAGATATATATAATACAAAAAAGGCCGAAAAAACTATGCCAAATACCTATAACCAGAGTGTAATCGATACTAAACAATGTACTATAGGAGAACTATTTCTTTTTGTAGTCAGTTTAAAGTTACGGGTGGTAGCGACAATGTCAGTTTGTAAGCATTTAGAGTGTAGACGCTACACGACCCCAAGTCGCAACTATGTATCGGATTGTGAAAGTGTACACTGCTGTAAGCTGAGCCGACCACAAGCCAGAAACATGCCAAAGGTCAGCAAATGAAATACAGCGTTACTTTAGGGGCCCCACGTGTACAGTTAAACATGAAATATATTTCTACATAGACCATTGTTTATAGGTATTTGTAGACGTAGATGCGAGGCCCTGAAGTATACGTCTAACTAGAACATTCTTTAGGGGCCCCATATTTTATAGCTCTGGAATAGAGGCCATGAAACATGTATCATATAATAAAAATGCCAGAGTTAAAACTGCATTCATAAATCGAAGCACAGGATATAACCACACTGTTTACGATAGCTTATTTACACAGGATATTGTCAGCGAGCAGCTTGAATTTTGCAACTGTTTGAGATTGTAAAAGTATACACCCGTAATTCGAGCTCGTAAAACGAAGCCACATAGTGTACTGGAGCTATAAAGATATTGAAGTCACGATACTGGTCGAAGACGCGGGAACAACCACGCCATTTGCTTTTGTCAACCGTATTTATAGACGATATATGCACTCCATTGGAAAGTATAAATGAAAGGGTGAAAGTATTTACGCGGGTCGATTATGTGAAAGTCAAGTAAGTCAAGGCAAGGTGAGACAGGAAAAGACCCAGTAAGGGCCCTAATATAATCAGCAATTAATACGTGTTTTGAAGATACTAGATAAACGTCTAGCTTTTTAATGTAGGAAGTTTATAATTTATATGCACATTTTGAATGTACGCGTTTATAATTTTTATATGAATTAAGATTCATACGATTATGCATAATCTTCGCTAGCTGTGGAATAAATTCTTAATTAATGTTTCTTTGTTTGCTTTTTAGATTAGACTGAAATAAAATGTTGAAATAGATTAGATTTGAAAAAAGGTAGATTGTGTCCGCAGTTTAATTATTTTAATATCAAAAAGCCTCGTTTATAATTTTAAAAATTATCATGTCTATAGAAAACTTCGAGTAGAACGATAAGAAATAAATACCTTCGAAACATTCGAAAGAAAATTTTTGCTAGAAAATTATGGGGCCTTTAGCGTATAGAATTCCTGTATGTGGTATTTTTGCTTCGCTTTCATAACCCTGTGGGTGCAGCCACCGGACGCGGCGTGCGTCTATATACATACATATACATATATTTATATAGACACATCTGCATAGCGTTATTCTTTGCGTATTTAATGCGGCAAAATGTTGATTTAAAATGAGAGAGATATGTTTTAATGATGATGATGATGTTTATAAAGCTAACTTGTTTGGGTTTACGGACATAGTATAAGTATTTTCAAAATTAAATACAGGGACATCTAATAGAAAGTATGGATAGTATACTTGTGTTGGTTCGTATTTATATTACACTTGAAGCGCGTAAAACTCGCACAAAATTGTATACCACAACGCTATGAACGCTGTAACACTGTTTTGTTCCATAAAATTTCTGGGTGTTAGCTATAATTATGTAAGCCTAGTTGAATGAATACTATCTCGTTAGAGACCTAGACTGTTTAAAATTTCAGTGTCGTGATCAAAATCTTCGAGGATACTCACTGGTATAGTACGCGTCACGAATCTTTATCGCTAAACGAAACCTGCGCAGAAGTCAAAAATAAGGTATCGAGGTAGCGGCGCGGCGCGTGATCGTCGGGTGCGTGAGCGTTGATTGGTTGTATCAGTCGTGTTGTCTTTTTCGCACCAATACGACAATTACGAGCGCGATTCTACCGATGCGCAGCTATTCTCGTCAATCGCTAAACATAAATGACGCGTACTGTACTTATTTTAATACTAATTGCAAGTATTGATTGCTCGACGTAGTCCGAGTAAAAACCTGGCTTAAAACCTGCAAGCTTAAATACGTTCATCTCTATTCGAGTTTAGCGGCTAATTGTTTAATGATTTTGTTTACAGAATTTATGAGCTGCCGATTGTCCGTGGGAAAATTAATTTGAATTAATTATAGAAGTGCTTAAATAGTATTGGTTCTAAGGAAACCTTTTTTCAATAACAAGAACTAAATTGCATTTGTATGTATATTTCTTCTTTTCATGTATCTTATGTGTTGTATTTCTTTTAATGTGTATACAACTTGATGCTTAAAATATGAGGTTAGTTTGCTAAATGATTATTTCTAAAAGATGATTTTTATCCCCCTTTTTGGTAAAAAGTGTGAGACCCGTGCGAGTTTCTTACGCCGGTTCTTCTCGCCGGGTTAGTTCCCGAACCGGTGGTAGGCACCATGTAGACTTTCTGAAGGTATTTGTTTTCAAATTTACTCAGAAAAATAAACATTTTCATTTACATTTTCAATGTCTGGGTTTTATAATATAGTCCTAGATTAAAAAGTTAGGCTAGGTTTTTTTAGTTCTTGGGTAACGGACCATTATCGTCTGGTTAGTTGTCCGTTTGTTAAAATGTATCTTAGTGTCAATTTATATTAATTAAGCAGTACGTAATTATACACGTAGTTTTGCTTTCGAATAATATAAAATTAAGATTCTCCTTGAACAAGATTCCTAATGAAAGATTTTTCTAGGCCATTAACATAAGAACCGGTATTGAATAACTCACATCCGGCAAATAACGTGTTTTCAACAAAAATATTGAAGCTATGACTCAATCGAATTGAGTTTTTCTTAGAAAGTAAAGTCCACAATGAGCGCGGCTAAAAATGAAAATTTACGTTTTTAAATTTGCGTCGTCATAACTTGTGTTGAAAGTTAATTAGTATCAAATAATTTTATTTAGATGTTCTTCTAGAATGTTGTAAGTGCTACGCATGTTACGTATAAACATTATATATTTTTTTGGTTTTTTAATTTGATGGAACTACGTCGGTCAACCTTAATAATGTCCAATTATGGATCTATAAGGAATTGGTGATATTTCATTTATAAAGTTTTCTGAGAAATGGTAAATTTTTCCTTGTCCCACTCTCCGCAGGTGTAATCCGTAAATTGTAATTTCGATCGCGTCTCACTCTGAAGTCTGTTAGTAATAAAAAGCACGTAAAAGAAATTGCTTTAAAATTATAAGAGACTGCATGTGCAACACGTAACAATAAGAGCGAGGTTCGGAAACCAGGACAATGGAATACTGGAATCTCATCCATTGTTGTAGTCTTATAGAAATATCAGGTGCATTTTTTGTAACTACATACACACCTTTCAAGCTCCAACGGAAATATCAAAGTTAAGCTTTTATTTATAGATAGTATATAAAAATAATTGTAATATAAATTTATAAATAAGACGGGACAATCTCGTGTGAGAATCATTATCGGCTTGTATTAAATATTATAAACGAATGATAATTGAAGATTATTTACAAACAGAGAAAATACTCAACGAACAATACTAACAACACTCGTTAAAATATTTTCTTACGTATTTGAAACGCTAATTAACTCAATTGTCGTGTAAGATGTGAACGTCCTTACAAGTTCGTGTGTAATTGTGTATAAATCGTATTCAGGTGTGACCGATTGAATTAGCAACACTTATTATCAACCCACAGTTTATAAGTAAAAACATTGTTTTTATTTTGAGACCGTGTGGCGTAACAGCGCGCCATCAGAATTTGTAATGGCGGTCGGCGGTGCGGCAACGTCGCCTCGCTAGGTGCAGCGAGCCGGCAACGCTGCGTGCGTAATTTTATCAGTCTAGAATCTGAAGACTTGAAGTTATCTTTTTATCGCCGCCCCGCTCCGCTGGTGTCTGTTTTCTTGGCTAGGATGTTAGCGAACAGCGTAGGGGCGGGATTTGGCAAGGTTAGGGTGCTTATGTAAAGCGTAAATTAAGACTTAAGCCCTGTCTGCAATTCGCATTTCGGATTTAGAAATGGAAAACTTAGTTGGCTCAAAATCGAATGCGTAGTTTCGTAGTTTTTACTTACCTAAAACTTACGTCATAGGCTCTCAATATCAGGTGACCTATATTTGCATTAAAATCCATCTGTTTTCGTTATCTTATCAAGATAAGAGAGGAATGTGTTTTGTGTCGTTGAGTTGCGGGTTGTTATGCTCGTGTATATTGGTATTTGGTACCTATTAAATAAAGTAACATTGCTTTTTATTATTTTATTCCTCATTACTAGATGTAAAATAAGATTTGTATAATTAAACATTGCTTGTTACGCTTCTTCAAGTATATATTTATAAAGTTCCTTATCTAAAACATAGTATCGATCCCAAAAGTTGCGAGGAGTTACTACCGTTAGGGAGGCAGGGGTGTTGAGACCTTGATACCGGGATTACGTATCAGCTGATCTCGAATATTCTAGATTCAGAGCCTAATGTTTATTTTCAGGCTTTCACTATACTATATAGGTAGGTATACTTTATTTTGTTAGAAGTGCGAGTTATAACATACATAATGTATTCTAAAATTTATTATTTTGATACATACCTATGTATGAACATAATATTTCGTCAAAGGAATGTTCTAGAACTTATACTGATTATTTTCTGATTAAACTTGAACAAAATTAAGTCCATAAAATTAATACGTGCATTCATAATTTCGCCCGCCGCAGAGGGCAGTCGTGTGTTTGTGTGCAAATATAAACAATGACCCCATTCGACGGCTCATAACGGGATATTAATTTTCGTTTAATGAAATAATCTCATTCGGACGACCTTTCCGTGCCAACGTGACCTAAGTCTGCCCTCTGCAATTAATTGGGCGTTTAATCCTCGGACGTGAACGAGATTTGAGTTCAGACGGATTAAAAATCCTGATAACCATCGTGATTAAGCGAAGTTTTGGTCTTTCTAAGAACGCACTAAAGCCTAGCGGTTCAAAATGCGTCAATATATATTTCTCTAAGAAAGACTTTAAAAGAAAGAATTTACGTGGATCATTAGCATATGACTACAAAATCAATACGAAACATGGTTTTTAAAATCAACTAACGAAATTTTGTGAAACTCCACATTCAAGCTTTCTCGAAGTAAAAAATAATTTAATATGTAGCTATTAGACAGGAAAAAACTAATGTATTTCTAGATTCGTACCTAACTTTTAACCTATGTCAAAATTACCCTGAGTCACCCAACTCAAGACTATTTCGCTTCTGAATACAGCTTCTCGGTTTCCACGAAGCAACATTCCTAAAGTCTAAAAACAGAATATTACTCATTCTCGTATATACCAGGCGGTTTATTCGCCAGTGTCGTGTAAATTAAGATGAGTGATGGTGGATGTATGGTAATCTACGTTTGCATTGTATTGTAGGAAACTGGTCGTCATGCGCTTGTCTTGGTACAAGACAAATCACTAGAGGGGCAGAACTATTGTCTTCTATGTACCTACATATATGGAAGAAGACACATCTTTAAAGAAGCGCTTTTTAATAACAATATTCTTGGAAGTAGCGTAAATAAGAAACTGTTTTTTTTTCATTTCTACGTAATATACAAAAAAAATATACAACATAGAATTACTCCTAAAAAGTGGAGGTAGATTCATTTAATGGCAACGTATTCAGTTTAACGACTTTCCCTGTAATGCATAATTAATTTGCATGATCATAGTTTTACCCACAATATTATTCTATAATAAAAATGGAGACAGTCATAATGATTTTCCTTATTAAATAAAAACGTTAATAGCATGTGTCTAAACATGCGCCGGCGCACCGTTACCGTGACGCATGCCAGTAGGTAGATCGATCTGTACACCCACACAGGCGTCGCACCTCGTGGGCGATCCAGGTCCAACGTGTATGGTAATGCGTCCAGTTTGTAGACTACTTCGGAGTTTAAAGCCGGAATACTGAAACGCTATTCGAATTTAAGTACAACTCAAATCGGTCCGATTTGACAGTTCGTCATACAAGTCTGTCAAAATTACGATACTTGAGGTGTGCTTAAATTTAATTTGCGTATGAGTATTTGGCCGTAAGTGCCGAAGGTTGAGGGAGTGGTAATGGCATGTAGGGAGTTCATTTTGCTATTATGTTAATGTTACCTCGTACGTTTTACTGTAAGTAGCAAGAAATATAAGGTGTATAAGAAAGTATGTCCTCTTTGTTATACTGGAAGGCAGTTACAAAATGTACGCCATTTTGTATTAGATTTACAGCAGTGTTAAAACAAGAATGGTCCGTTGTAATACATAAGGCATACAACTATGAAAATGTGTGATTATTGTCTTAAGTTAATAGTTCTTAACGTTCTGAGATATGTATAGATTCAGAGTTTATATATAGCAGGAAAATGGTAGTTTTAGTTTTATTGTTAAATAATGCATAATCTATTATTATTTGTATTACGTAATTTATATCCTGTTCTTTGGTCTATTTGTCTTCATATTTCAAATGACTAGTACAATAGAATTACGAAAAATATTAATAATATATGGAATTCGGTTTATGTGGGTTGAAACCGTATCGTGATATTATGTTATACTGTCAGAAGACAGAATCGCGCATAGATATTGTTTTTACGAAAAGTAATTTCAAAATTATTAATTATCTTTGGCAATGTTGCCAAGGTAATAAGGTTCATCCACTCACTTTCAGAAAGGTTTGAAAAGTGACACGAGCATTTTTAAGGTCGAGCTATTTTCGGACACTTTAGAAAGTAAACAAAATGTTGGCAGTCTGCTTCACGTCTTTCGGAAATAAACTATTAATTATTTGATATGGCGTCTGTCTACTAAGCTATAAATACTTGAAAATTTATTACGTAGACTTTCTTTATTTAAACAGAAACTGTAATGAAAAGAACAGCGGAAAATTCCTGCCTTCCTGTCACGTACATTCACTGAGTGAAATGTATATTTGATTAAATTTCCTATCTTTTAAATGCATGACAACTGCTTATAAACTGATTAGATCACAAGATATTAAAAATTATATTTCACTGTATAGAATTTATTCTTTCGTTAAAAAAAATAAGATAAAACAGGACAAGTCTTATCGACTAAGTACTTAAAATATTTTAATTTAAGTTGTAATCAAAATAATTTTAAATTCTATTAAATTTATTTCAAATTGAGTATAAGTGAATTTAATTATTAAATTACATTTTATTCTTTTCAGGTAATGAGCAGATTACGGAAGAAATACTCAAATTTAGGAACAACGTTTTTACGAGATTATAGAATTTCGAAAATGCAAGATGTTAAACAGGCACGTACACGTTTCTGTCTTCACTACTTTCACTTCTCGCTTAGTTACTGCATATTTTTATTTACATATATATGACTTTACTTTTTTTCCTATTCTATCTATATAATCACAGTGGGTCACGTTTGTTTACGGAAAAGCAGTGGATCTAACACAAAGCACTGCATTCTTCTTTGCATTCGTTCTGTATGATAACGTGTTACTCGCTCGAGCTCTGCGACACGACTGCCACGCGGTTCATTCAACAGACGGAAACGGAGTGGGCGGGGCGTGCGGGGAGCGACGTCATTGGGCGAGCGGGTGGCGCGCCGCGATGGCCGCCGTCACATTCGGCCAATGAGCTGAGCGCGGACTGAACGCGCGTCCGTCCGGCTTCGAGGCGACGTTGCCAGCTTTCCAGAAAAAATACCAGATTCGACCTTCTTAGGACCCCCGGTTTTTTTGTTTGGCCGCGTTATCATTCGGGAACGCGGTACGTTATCCATGTGATGGTGCTGCCCAGGTGGATCGGGTGTAGTGTAGTGATTTAGTGTATTATGGTGTGGTCGGCGCCATCGGGGGAGGTCTTGATAGACATCATTTCAAGGTACCTAATCTGGATCTTTGCTTCGTGCTTATGACGTGGCCGCCGTGGACAGATACAATTGTCCTATTTGAGTCACTTCCTACATGGTGCGCCTTCGCTTTGATAGGCAGAATAGGAAAATAGTTTCTAGGGTAAGTGAGTAAGAGACTGCATTCATTTTAACTTCAATTTTAATATTCTTATGTACTCATTTCGGATTGTTCGAGGCTTAGTTTCAACTACAATAGATTGTTAGTTCTCATATTTAGTAGTGTCGTGTTATTGTAGCTACTTCAATATGAAAACATCATAACTTAAGGTTAATATATATATCTATATATAGATATATATACCATACACGTTTATACAATGTAAAATATTCACAAACAAAGATTGCTTTTTTCTGACGACAAACACATGCAATTCAAAATATGTTACTACGCATATACATAATAATATTATGTATAGCTAAATACTATACAAAATAAATATAATATATACCTACTCATAGAAAGAAAGTGTAGGTTTTATTATAAACTACTTGTGACCAACACGAAGTAAATTTACAGTAGATTTTTCGTGGAACATTCTACCTAGTATAGTGTCATACATATAACATAGGTATTATTGTGTTAGTTTTTCTTTAACCATTCCAAATCAAATTTTCTAAACGTGGTATTTCTTTTTATAATAAAAAAGTTTGTAAGGTCATATAAAGGGATATTGAAAAATTTTCAGACTAACACAAAATTATCGAAAATCAAATTTTATTTATATATTTTCCTTCCGCGAAATAAACTTATACCATTATTTTTAAATTAAGTCTAATTAATTTTAAGATCGAAGGAGAGACGTATCATCCTATCAGAGCTAAAAAGGAGTTTTTAAAATATTGAAGCAAGGAAAAACAGCCACAGATAAAGACATAATATGGCTCCTTATATTTTGATGATGATAATAATTCTCATCTATAGTTATATTAGATATTAGATATACATAATTCTCTACCATACATTGAAATGTATATTACAATGAATAATGTATTGTGGTAGAAATAAACATTTATTATTATTATATTATTATTATTCAACCAAAAATATAAGCTACTAATGGATTAATCTAAAAAATAGTATAGATCATTTATTCTCGTAATAATTTGAGTGACGTTGCAAAAACACGTGTTTCTTATATTATAACCTCTCTGAGTAACTCAGAAAAGTTGTGAAAACATGTGCTTTTTATAACCTCGCATCAATAGACAATTTTACGATTTTAAAAATAACGAAATTATGAAATGTCATGGGGCGTAATCTAGATGTAGGTACTTAACTATGAAAACCAAATAATATACATACTTGTAATGTAAATGGCGGTCTTACGGCTGTGGGCTATTTTTTCCAGGCAACCATACCAACAGCACTATTACCAAGAGAGCTTAGCTGCTAAAACTGTTACTATGAAGTTCTTTTACTAATTAAAAAATATCAAACTTGATATTAGAAATTAATCATCCATATTATTCTTCACTGTCATAGACTATAAATGACACAGATAATATTAAAAAAACCCGTATCGGGCTCGTAGATATTTTAATGAGCATTATCATCTCCGTTGCCATAGCAACCGTAATCGTAACAGATAAGCTATTCCCGTCAAGGTCAAAGATTGGAAGTCAATCTGCCAAGATACGCGAAGCCTTGACCGAACCATCGACAAGTGACAATGAGTTTGTAGGAACTACGAAGATATCGTAATACTAGGCTTTAGCTTACAGGTTTACTCGCCAAAATTACGACATTTTTTTTTTGGCTTAATAAAAAGATTTCTGGGTGCTTTTTAACAGCGCGTCTAGTTTTACGCTATGTAGAGCGTGTTTTATGGCAACTAGATAGCGTATATTATTACATAAAGATACGAATTACATATTTATTTTCTAAATACATAGTTATAGTACATAGACCCCAGACAAATACATATGAAACACACTACTGAACGAAGCCTTCCTCTAATATAATATTTATGTGCTTTTTATTGGTAAAACAATTTCGAGAAAAAAAACAAATCCGGTTTAAAAAATCCAGAAATTATCCATTAGATAATTTTCAGTTTCAGAGGTTGGTCTGAAACTCAAAATTATAACTAACAGCTTGCTTAAAGTGATTTTTTTACGCTGTATATCCTTGCACTTCAGGAAATATTCTACAGAAAGCTTTGTTGAAATTAGTTCAGTTGTTATCGAGTAACACTTAACACTTAAAAACACATTTGGCGATTCATTTTTATATTATAGAAGATACTAGCTGTGTCCCGCGGTTTAACCCGCGTAGTTCCCATTCCCGGGGCAATACCGGGATGTAAGCTATCCTATCTCTACGTAAAAATCTTCCCTAGACTTACACGAATAAATCAAGACCAAAATAAGCCAAATCGGTAAAGGCGTTGTTGAGTAAAAACTTTACAACGAAGTGTAGCATTGATTTTTATACATAACTAGCTGTTGCCCGCAACTCCGTCTGCGTTTACTTTCATAAAAAAATTATTCCCTTTAGAAACTGGATAAAAATTATCCTATGTCAATGCTCAAATAAAAACAAATACTGCCAATTTTCAAGGTTCCAAGGTTCAGCCCTTCTTGAGTTATAAGTGAAGTAACTAACACGATTTTCTTTTATATATATAAAGAATATAGATACATAATATTTTTGAAGTTATATCTAGTAACACTAAATCTGAAAACATATTCAAAGGTCATCGACCCGGACTCATAGCCTATAAGCTAATTGCGTAATTATATAGTTAGCTTAGTTTTCGTAAAACGCGATCGTAAAATTGCACTGACTCACTTCACGTGATGCTATCGTGAATGCAATACGTAATACGACTATTGTGTACATTGAACTATGTTTGTTTAGTTATTCTTAATATGTCTCATTCCTATTTTTCTAGCTATGTATTAAATAGAAAACACTTCCTCTTGAATCACTCTATCTGATAATAAAAACTTGATGATTTTCGGTTGCGTAGTTTTAAAGAGTTAAGCATACATAGGACAGACATAAGAACTTTGGTTGTATGCTTAGTCTGCTACAGGTAAACGGGATTGGTTTTTGCATGAAGGAAACCGCGTGGCAGGACTATTATTGGTTGTAAACAGAAAAGATGCTCAATGCTAAAACTAGCTAAACAACCCAAATTAGTATGTACTACCAAATTGGATCTACCCAAAGTAGTTTGTAGCCAGAAACCAGCGAGATGTGTTGATGTATCTAAATAAAGGTAATGTATAAGCAAACGAACAAAAATACTTCAAGCGCATCGAAATATTCAAATATAAATGTATGCAATAACTTAAAGTAATAAAATGTGCAAATAGATATTATTAAACTTAATTCTACTTCAAAAACTTTCTATTCGAAATTTCCGTCGAAATTATTAACCGAGCTTATATTTGATTATATTTTCACGTATACAAAAAAGTCATTCGTAACTAAAAAATGCCATACAAAACAAAACCAGGTAAAAACTCTCGCAAACAATAGCGTTGAAAAACTTCAATTTTGTTACGGAAAATGAGTCATTAATTAAGGCTTCAGTTCAATGAGTTCCGTGAAACAAAAGCCAGTGTATCCATTGTGAAATATTAAATTTCGCATACCGTTACGTGGCGACTGCTAGGACCCACAGTTGTATGAGTTCTCTGAACATTTCAATAGGGAACTATCACCCGGAAAGAGTATGGGATCAAGTTCTTTGATATGTATAATCTTAATATATATAAATCTCGTGTCACAATGTTTGTCCTCAATGGACTCCTAAACCACTTAACTGATTATAACAAAATTCGCACAACATGTGCAGTTCGACCCAACTTGAGAGATAGGATAGCTTACATCCCAGTATTGCCCCGGGAACGGGAACTACGCGGGTAAAACCGCGGGACACAGCTAGTGTATATATAATTAGATCTCTACAGAGAATTCTTTAAGTTTATATTATTGAATCCCGATCTGTGCCGTGTTAATAATCGATATAAGGGGATTATAGTTTTAGGTAGAAGTTCTACAATATACTAATGTACTAGAACATATAATATAAAGATTACACAAAAACGAAATTAATGGAAATATAATCTTTTAGAATTAATAATATACAAATATATGCGTCCGACCTTTTTTTTATTCCATGAAGTGGTAGACGAGCTGGACGTCCTCCTGATGGTAAGAGAAACGCCAGCCCATAACCAATGCAGTGCTTTGCTCCGGAACTTTGCTCCGGGCAGGGCTGCATTACATCCTGTCGGGGGAGTAGGCGGTAATGCCAACAGTGACCCCCCCACTCCGACACAAGGGCCAAGAGTGGCAGAGGGTTTTAGTGGGTATTCCTGGCCGTTCGGCGTGACTAGCGCGCTAACGCTTCCAATCGCCAGGCGAGTCCCACATAACCCGCCGCAGCTCACCATCAGCCACGCGGCGGGTATGCATAAAAGCATTTCCCTCTATAAAAAAAAGGGCTGCATTACATCGACTCTCCCCACTTGATAAGATACTGGCAAAAAAACCATCGAATTAGCTGTATTCCTCCAAAATTCAATCTTAAATTTACTCGTTGATATTGAAATACATACAATAAAACCAACAGTGGATTATATACTTTCATCCGCGCTGAATTTCGTGAAATACGGTCTTGTTCATGTAAATTTATTGAATATTATATAACGTTGGAGAAATATAGTATTTCAGGCCATGCTATCTGTAACTCGAGGGCCATTAAACCTAGATTTATGGTCCCCGGCGGGGTCCAAAGAAAACACAGCTATAACTCTTATTTTACTCATTTCTCTACTTCTAATGTCTGTCCTAATTCGCTATAAATGTTGCCTACTAACCTTACTAGTTTTAGAAAAAACGACTTATTTCTAAGAGAGACTGAGATTTGAAGGTTATATTAATGATATGAGTGTTATAAAATTAGTTATAGATACCAAAAAATCATATGAATTTGGTCTTTTCTAACTCACGTTAATTAAAGAAAATAATAAAACGTTTTAAAACTAAAATGAATACCTAATAACCTCTTTTCTTCGCTTCTTACAAGAATATAGTGTTTGGATGGGTTTACATAAGCTTAGTTATATTCAAAAATATATAAGCAACATTGTTGTAGCAATTTTCCATGGCTGTTGGATTGACCACTTCCTTTAGAACTGAGTTGTGGTTTCGTACTACGTTTAGACGTAAAAAGACATCATGTATAGTACGCGTCATTTATCTTTAGCGCTGGACGAGAATAGCTGCGCATCGGTAGAATCGCGCTCGTAATTGACGTATTGGTGCGAGAAAGACAACACGACTGGGACAACCAATCAACGCTCCCGCACCCGACTATCACGCGCCCAGCGCCGCGCCGTTACCTCGATACCTTATTTTTGACTTCTGCGCAGGTTTCGTTCAGCGCTAAAGATTCGTGACGCGTACTATACAATCCAAATCCTGCTGAGTAAGATGGTAACATTTTATTTCAAATCGTGCCAAATATATTTCGATGTATATTTAAAATAAAATTCCTTTTTCCATTTCGCTTGACTTCAGTAAAATTTTATTTTCTGAAATATTATATTCTGTAAAAATTTTGCAAGTTTAGTATTTAATATTTATCTCCCAAGAATTAAGAAATTAACCATTCGAGATAATTAGAGGATAAAAACTCGTCTCAAACTCTTGTTCTGTGCTACACTACTCGGACTTATAGGTACATAGTACATACTATTACTTAACGTGGAAATTATTCAGTAATAAAATAGATCATAATTAGTTACACAAGTATTTCATACACTCTTAAAACAATATAGAAAAATAAATCTTTAATCCGCTTCGTAGTTTCAGCGAAAGATTCGATCTTTCGTTCAAAGAAACAAACTCACCGTACTAAAGATATGCGTCTCAATCTATTATTACGAAAACATCTACATTAACATTTTATTTGCCCTCTGACTGCTAACTATATAGTTCTATATAGTCCATACACAACTCGCACTGCAAATAGCGCCGGGTTCAATGTTCAAGACACGTCTGACATTTCTGTTTTGAACGATCGCGATAACTGTTATAGCTCGTACATATCAGCTCCGAAACGCATCACCGACGCTTCAAGCCAGATGCTCTTTTGTTTTGTACCTTTTTATCGCCTTCAAAGTTGGCGGATTGGCCTTGGATTTTAAGGATGGATAGTAATTATTAGAATGGTAAAACTTCGTACGTGAGAGTTCAAACTCTTCCAATCTCCCCGAAGCAAAGAATTAAATGCGGTATCATTTGATTATTTTTTTTTCAAAAGTATAACTATATGAAAACGCCAGTTAAAAGATGTGTCAGACTTAGAGATGTTAGGATAATAAAAAGAAGTTTAATTGAGCTAGTACCTGAGTAGCAAACCTAAATATAGTAACTGATATATGCATGTAAAACGTTTCTAGCTTTTATCGAGATGTCTTTGTATTACGTGACAGTAAAATATCCCAAGTTTTTCTATGGTAAATAAAAAATCTAAAGTTCCGTTAACGTAAAACAATAAATAACAGCGATTTTGCTCTCGATAGTAATCGCGTAACCAATTAACTGGTTAGTCATGTCCAACAAGGTTAAAATTTACAATGTCGTTTATAGTAATTTAATACGAATATTTAAATTCAAGTTCCTTGAATTTTATTTAAAACTTCGATCCATTATCGTTAATTTGAATCCATTTAACGTTGGTATTATTTTTTCCATCCTGAAAGACCCACAAAGTCAGTCAAAACGTGCAAAGGCTCTATGTTAGGTGATTAAAATTTGTATATCTATTTTATAAAGGACGATAGGGTTGACATGTCCGATCGAAACAAAACCTCCGAATATTATAATTGAATAAAAAAAACCATCATCATAACTTACTTACAGTAACATAGTATAAAACAAAGTTGTTCTAGTCGCGGTGTGAACCCAGTCTATAATACAAATACAAACTTTAATGAGTTTAACATCCCGATACCAGTCCGTAAATATTGAAAGTCGTCGCGGTACAGGAATAATTCCCACAGGAGTGTGTCTCGAAATAAAATGACAAGTGTCGGAGTCAAGGACGCGCGCTGTGGGCGCAGCACGTGCTTTCATTTATTAGTTTACATAACTCACTAAATAGTGTGACGTCACTCGTCCGTCGTTTGAACTACAATCGATTAAATATCGCATTTTAAAAGGGGAGATTTATGCCGGAATACTGAAACGCAACTTAAATTTAAGTACAACTTAAACCGGTCCGATTTGACAGTTCACAGTATTGGCCGTTAGGCATATTGCCTGGTTAAAGTTTAAGAAGTATTTTCTCCTGAAGGATGTTATCGAAAGTAAGTTTCATAATTTGCAGTAGTTATTATCGAACTTATTAGAATTAGTAGTGTGGATGGATTAATCTATAGTTGTAATTAATTTAAATAAAATATTTTTTTGAGAACTATATTTGTGGTAGGTACAGTTTAATCGAAATTAGGAAAATGATTAACCGTATAGATTCGATCCAAATTGGTTGCCTGGTGGAAATTACTCATTAGTGATCAGGCTGCCATTAACCTATAAGTACTACGTACTTAACGTGGTATTTGTAATAGAGAATATAAAAATTAATTAAAGCAAGTTAAAAATACCTTATAAAAAGTTTTCGAAGTCTGTCAAATCCCGCAGGAGGTTGTCTATAAATAAAAAATTGCTACTGACAGTGTCAAGGATTTTGGGGTTGCACGTATTTGTACGTTTATTCCTTAACATAACTTAGTTCAGTTATATTTAACATCAAATCACGAATTAGCTAGTCGAAAATATGTATTTTTTTCCATGTACTTCAAGTTTAAACCAAAATATTTTAGTTCGAAATAATATATGTAGTAAGAATTTCATGTTATCTATATAGCATATAAATGTATATTCAATACACTTATCGAAATATAAGACTTCTTCCCAAACTTGGAGTAATGGACAACTGATTACATAACGCGACACCTCCCAAATGTTGGAACACGAACGTAATTACGAGAGCGGTGTGTCACTCCATGTGCGTGAGCTAGATAAGATACGCCCACTGCTGAACTAACTGACAACTATGCGTAGGTTTCATGTTTGGACTGGTTATTGCTTATATTGCTTATATAACTACTAGCTGTTGCTCGAGACTTCGTCCCCCTTGATTTGGTTATCCATTATTTCTTCGCTCCTATCAGTTGCAGCGTGATGCTATGTAGCCTAAAGCCTTCCTCGATAAATTGTCTATTAAATAAAAATAATTTTTCAATTCGAACCAGTAGTTCCTGAGATTAGCGCGTTCAAACAAACAAACTCTTCAGCTTTATATATTAGTATAGATATAGGTAGATGTATATTTGTGATTTCTCGCTCAATGTTAGAAGGGACTTAAGTTTTAAGTGAATCGGTCACTTCGATTCAATGAGAAAGGTTATTTAAGTTGTTTTCAAGTTTTTGGATGATGATAATTCTTTTTAGATGATTCAAAGTGAAAAGACTTTTTGGTCGAGTCTTTCAACTACTATAGCTTTATACGATATACATTTCAATAAACTTGAAAGCAAATTCCAACGTACATCCTCTAATATCTGATCTTCATACAGTACCTACTTTAGAATCTTCAAAATATGAATACCAAAACGAATTAGGTTCAAGACTAACAACGAATCGTTCGGATTACAAATAGTCAATAATCATCCTCGTGGAAAAACAATTTAATGTTCTGTCTACGAGATGTTGCTTACACATTGTATGAAATATACAGCGTATTACATATATCAAGTCACATGTAAAGACAGACAGGACGCGTGTAGGTCCGCTACTTTGTATCAGTTTCGTAAACAACATGATATAGCAAAGTTTAATCACTACGGATTGAAAGGCTTGTCGAATACGGTCGAATTGAGAAATGCCTCTTTTTTGAAGACGGTTAAAAGAAACGAATTATAATTCAATTTTCAGCTACCTACAAAAAAAGTGATAGTCTCGCTTAGTTATTAATGTGACTCTGTTGAAGTCTAGTTATAACAATAAAGAAAGCTGGCAAAAGAAACTGCGTCAAGAGTTTTGGCTCAAATAGACATAATAAAATCATGGAACTTCTATACAAAATATCCCTTAACGCTGCAGATTTATTAAAGAAAACAAAAATAACATTTCCGCACATAGAAATACACGTCTCCCTTAGCACTAAGTAGGTATATTCGCGTTGGCTGCTCGCCAACCGTATGTGTGGCCTTGCTACACCACTTACGTACATACATACATACACATTTTTCCCGGAGCGTGGACCACCCGCAATCCCCATGTATAGACTTAATATACTGAAAGATTAGACATGACAATATTGTCTCTATCTCGAGAAACATTACTTAATCTAGGTTTGGTTACTACCTTCAATAAAAGTCATTCATGTCATACATATATCTATTAAATATATTATTAATCTTTCGCACTGTATCGATATTGCCTTAGGTGTTGACCCCTTATTACTACCTACTCGTACCGCTTTACATGACAATTTCCAAAAACTTAAAACCATATGTAAGCATATGTAAACTTATTTTTTCGTTAGCAATGTTCATACAAACTTAGGTATTGTATTAAAATACGTAACACTAACTAGCTAGTTCATTATTTTGAGTTAAACGTGCGAGCTATAATTTATAGAATTGTAGGTTCTCCATATAGCGTCTGGGCGGGTATCCGGCGACCTATGGCACTGACACGTTCTCTCCGAGTCTGTAACTTAATTGAAGGTTACGTGAGCGTCTTCTCTGCAAACTACAACATTATTTTAACTCACACATTTCAGTACAATACATTTACTTCGTCATATAACGTTGGGATACCCCAAGGATCTAAGCAAGGTCCATATTTTTTCAGTATGTTCTAAAACGGTTCGTTGAATTTTATTGCGTAATTTTTGTTTAATTTCCTCGGATTGTAGGGTAATAAAATAAGTACGGATACGGAAACACGTCATATTAAACTTCGTACAACAGTTAATGGCAATTGACCCGTTTTCCGCAACATTTAAAACTATCCTATTCAAGTTTTGTTCGCGTTAACCCAGTTTGAGGGAAGCCTGAATGTGTTCTGTGTCTTCGTGCCAAATCGACATTTTAGGATGAATTAAAATTGTCGCCATTCTGTCGTTTGGCAAAATATGGATATCAAACAGTTTATGATCCGTAAATGTTACGTTATTTATTAAGGGACCGGAGCAAGTGTTACGTAAGATTTTATACACCCCTGTCCCCAAGTGACTCCCTGTCACCTTTTTTTGAACCTCTCTCTAAACTTTACGTAATATTTAAGGGATCACCAAAGTCATTGTTAAGTAAAACAAAGTATATTGACCAGTAACATTTCTAGTATTAAAAAGAAAGAATCGGTTTGATTAAATAAATTGTTAAGCACTATACAAGAACCCCCCGCAATGGCGTTACGTAATATTAAATGTTTCTTTGAATAGAATTATGTTTTGTCCAAACCATACTTTTCTTTTTTTATATCTAAATACGTAATATTACGAAATAAATATGTATTAAGTCTGAATGTCGTAATTGATAACATTATAATAATTATCAATTACTGTATAATCAGCAAACTTTGAGTCTCTCGGTTCAAGATAAGAAACGGTAGTTGGCAACCTACGACCTCAATGGAATTTAATCTTATCAATAATCAGATTTAGAATCGAATGGCTTTGTTAATTCTACGTCATTAAATTCTTGACTGATAAACTGACATCATAAAAAACTTTTATACATAATTTGATATAATACACAATGAAAAGTTTAATAAGGAGAATCATTTAATTTACAATAACAGCAAAAATTACTTTATAATTATAAACTATTCGTGTACTACAAAAATACCTGGTTATGGTCAAAAGGTTTATGGTCAAATATTTTATGACAGTGTCAAAAAATATTGTTTTTGTTGTTTGACAGTCTGTCACCCATTGGTATGTATATATACCACTGGGTGACAGACTGTCAGGGACAACGATAATATTTAGTTAATCCATTGTTTTCTAATATAATAAAACATTGAATACAGTTCCTTCAGCGCTGAACGTAAAGCCGAAACGCTAGAAAGCGTGTCCAATCGATAACAGCTCGCTAGACTTGAACTCTCTCAAGTGCCGTATTACTAACTTTTATTATTCCTCTTAACTTTTCTCTAGTTTCTGTTGTGTTCGTTGTGTTTTGTTGGACGTTGCTTTTAATTCAGTATGTTTAAGTTTTGTTTTTCTCCCCTTTTTCAAGTAGCTTTTTTGTGTGTATAATTCAGTGCGAAACACGACGAATGTTTCAGAATTTAAAAATCAGACAATAGCTTGCTACGTACAGTATACAGCGAATACCAAAATAGAGTATTCTAAATACTCGTCAAAAAAGAAACCAATCTGACAAGTAATAATCGCGAACATAAAATAAACATCCCAGTGAAATGTACAAATGGAACACCGTCACAAGAATTACGAAATTAAACCAGACTACGCTCCGCATAGGTATAGCTGCTGTAATATATATCGCAGAGTGAGTGACCTTCGAACGCGCAGAGTAAAAACATGTATACACGTATAGACGCGATCAACAATGTCTATAACTCTATACATAGTCTATACTCTATAGTCTACAATACGACGTAGCACGATGACCTGCTCCGTGGCTGTGACGCGTCGACAAAATGGCGTAACGTGAATCACGCGCGACCTAATCTCGACCCTAAACCGTCTCATTAAGTCACACATTCAAATGTAACGGAAACAAGCCGGGTGTGCTCAAATTGTATGGGAAAGTGTTGATTGTATTTATTTAGCTGTCGGACACAAGTGCACTGTTCCACGAAGAGCTGATGCGTTTGCTGGCTGCATTCGCATTTGTATTTTTGAGTTTGATAGCGATTTTCTTTGTAGGTAGTTTCCAAAAATTGATAGTACATATCAGATTTAATGATGGTATTTGATATGTATGACTGAAATGTCCAATGTTATTTGAGGATTTGGATATAAAATAACAGAAGTCGTATAGCAATTTGGCGAAAAGAACAATCGGTAATAAACATGCAATTTAGGCTTTATTCACGCCGAAAGTGCTTTTATAGTTCTTGAAGGCGTTGAAATGAAACTAATGGTTACCTAGATACAGCTGAGCAGAGTTAATGATTATATAAAAGAATACTCAAAGAAAAGTATTTAATATTATATGATGGAAAGAATCGTAGAAACTTTTGAGTTCCCGTCTTTCCCAAAATTTTCCAAGTTTGTTTTAAAAAATATTTGAAAATATTTTGTATAAATTTAACAGCAAGTACTTTGTCTTTCTTTCCGTATACTTATACAGTTACAAAATTATCCTTTGAGTTATATTTCCCCTTTTTATTATCTAGTAACATAAATTCGATATTGCCAAGATATTACCAGTAAGAACTTTCCACGTCTTACGAAGCAGGAAAGTTTTGAAAGCGTTCATACATT
Source organism: Eurema hecabe (assembly GCA_026213755.1). Classification (NCBI taxonomy): domain Eukaryota; kingdom Metazoa; phylum Arthropoda; class Insecta; order Lepidoptera; family Pieridae; genus Terias; species Terias hecabe. Next base: position 1,355,192 of record JADANM010006423.1, read on the forward strand.
ACGAAACACATAAAAGTGCCAACGCTCAGTTTTTCTGCAACTTAATGACCGTGCGAATAAAACCTACATTATAATTATTAATTATCATTTAAATATACTCCAATTGAAGTAGCCGTATTAAAAATTAAATAAGTACATCCTTATTGTAGAACACATTTCTGCCTTCAGACATTTTATTTAATATCTATTAGCCACTGTTCTAAATATACTCTTGTATAATACGATTATCCTGTTGTTTCGTCAGCCTTTGCTTCTTGAAAAACAGTTAGAGGTCATAAATTTGTATAGATTATAGAATTGAGAACGAAACTCCGTTTCGGGCGGCTCTTTTGCGTGTTCGCTGCATATCCTGAAAGTGATGCCGTTTAAAATTTAATAGTTCGTTTTTGGGTCGGTAACGGTGCTGCGCGCTCACTAAACTTTATTTACATGAGTTTAAAAGTAAAATATACGATGTTTAGTTGTTTTCAAATCGGTTGGCAACCGAACTGTTTCGATGTTTGTTGAACTCACCAGGACATTTTTTAAGATAAAAATAGAACCAGTGTTGCTAGGTCATATGTTTTTATACGTTAAATACCATAGCATTTATTTCAAAGTTATTCTATACGCAGACCAGTTTATCTTCGATTTCATTCACGAATAACTGTAAATATCGATTCAAAACCTTATGAATGTGTAAATAACTCTAGTTTTTAAGCGTATCAAACGAAGATGGACGTAGCGCGTTTGCATCACAATGATGTATATTTTAATTAATATGCACATAGCTAGTGGATGTCGTCGACCGGCTACTCATGCAATAATGTTAATGTGATCTGTTCGCTTTCCAAGTATAATTGGTAGATTCGCTTCCTGTTAATTCAACGAGTTCTTGGGAGATTTTTTCCGGCGCTGTCGACGCCGAGATGCGCATTTAATTCAATCCGACAATTCCGTGTTCAGCGAAGATTCACAAGAAAAAATCTTGTACATCGAAGAACTCTGGGATTTTCACTAATGAAACTTCTAAATGACTTTTAATTAAGTTGACAGTGGCGACATACTCTTAATTCGTAGTCACATTAACTTAGGAAGGTACAACAGAGTAATTTAACATTTTGGTGAATTTTTGTTATTATGTGTCACAATTCTTATTGTTCATTCAACACTTGCATATTTATAGGCAAGAATCAATGTCAAGTTCAGGAGGAACTAGTATGTTAATTCCAAATTATAAGAATCAGGGTATTGTCACTAAGATAGAAAGAAACTTTTTGCCACGCGGTTTCTCATGCGGTATTCCTGAGGCATTACGACTTGGGGTGCTTCAAGAGAGCATACATCTGTCTAAAAGACCGGCAAACCCACTCTAGAGATGTCAAGGTCCTCTAGTACTCATGGACGGCGATGATCTCTTTCCATCAGGCTCGCCTGCTCGTTTGCCTCTATATTATATAAAAAATAGAAACAAATCCAGGACAGTGAAGAAATTACAAGCGAACACGAAAAATTCTCACAGCATAACCGTCGTTTCTGCGTGACACTAATTGAAACGCCTGTCAGCTGACTTGCGGGGCTTCAGGGGATAAAACTAATCAGTGTAAAAATAAGACAAGGTTGCAACGCTGCTACTTTCTCGCAGATAATTACAAAACATGTTGTAAACAAGTACAAGTAGGTACAGGCAGGAGAAGGGTGCAGAAATGTGATTCATTATTTCCTTTCTAAGGATAGATTTCTGATTTATCGAGAATGATTGTTGCTTTTACATTCGTTGAGGAAGTGTCTATGTCGCACTAATTTTAAACTATATTTATTTATGTGTGGGTTCATAACTTTTTGTGGGTATTGATGACTTTAAGATAATTAGACTGAGCCGCCACGCTCGGCTATGTAACTCCTAGAGTTTGCTCTTATCGGCTCAGGAAGCAAAAGATATGTTTTTAGATTAATATATGTATGATCAGTGACTGATTTCTTTTTCTGGAGTATTTTTCGCAACCTAAAAAGAATTACCTGGTAAATAAATAAATAAATAAATAAAGTAACAGTAACTCAAAGATTGAAAGATCCAAAAAGAGGATAAGACGATTTATATTTACTCACAAAGATAGACTTAGGTTAGATAAAAGTGGCCAATCAAGGTAATAACCGCCCACAGCAGCGTTTGTCATCAGATAAGAGTGTGATAGAATACCTGGTTATTTTAGCTAGGTTTAGACAAAGTAATATCTAAAGTTTAAACTAGTTTGTTTAAACTTTAAATCTTAAAGAGAGGCAAAGAGATTTTGTGTTCGACTTTACTATCGCTGAATCTACAGAAACCTTTACTAATGTTAATTTACTGATGGAAAGCAAAATTATTTGTGAGTACCTTTAGCCGTTTTGTACTGTTGGTCTACAGTATACATAAAATCTAATTAAGCTATATGAAGCAGAAACCGCAGACATAGCTTTCAAATAATATTTGTTAATGGAAGTTACTAATTCCAGTCGCATTTGAAAAATACATTTTTCATTAATTCATTACATATTTATAAAATATTTTCACGAGAAAGTTTAAGAGTACCTTTCTTCCGTCAGTCAGGTTATAGACAGGTTTGTTCTGTTTCTGTGCCTGTCGGGGGAGTAGGCGGTAATGCCAATAGTGATGCCCCACCCCGACACAAGGGTCAAGAGTGGCAGAGGGTTTTAGTGAGTATTCTTGGCCGTGCGGCGCGACTAGTGCGCTGCACAACACCCCAATGGCCAGGCGAGTCCCACATAACCCGCCGCACTTTACCATCAGCCACGCGGCGGGTAATAGCATTTCCCTTTATAAAAAAAAAAAGGTTGGTTCTGTTTCAACCTTGTATCTTTATGCCATTCATACATTCCTACAGCCGTGAACCTTAAAACCATCTAAATAGTTTGTTAAATGAGTCTTGTCTGAAACAAGTTATAATGTAAAGTTTTGGTGTTCATTAAATTTGTACTGGAAGTCTTAGATTAAAAGCAATTGAAACGATCATTCTATCAAAGTATGTTTTAAAAACATGTCTCGAAAAGTTATTGTTAAGTTATAATTAGATTAAGAGATATCGAGCATGATTAATATTGTATTATAACGTGAACGTAAGTAGTATTTTGGAGGTCGAGCAGGTTACTCACGGTTAGGCCGATTAACTACGTTTCAATGTCAAAACGACAACCTTGTGTTAGTTAAATATAGTTATTAAGACTCCAAACTTTTTGTGGGTTTTCCCAAAGCACTAATACCACAGACTTACCTAGATAACAGTTTTTATGCAACTTTAGAAGGCGTCTTAGTATTGTATTTTTTAAATGGGAACTGTGCAGGAACTTGCTGGTGTACCAATGCCTAGCGAATGGGTTGTCAGTCTAAAAGAGAGGTTATCGAAAAAACCTACGATACAGAGGAATAGGAAAATTGATAAAGAAAAATGCACCTTTAAAACTCTTAAGAATCTATATGAACCCAATCGTTTCTTAACATATTATTTCTCTAGCGAAAAATATTTTGGTCCTGCACTTTCAAAGATGACCTCCCACATTGACAGTCGTCAACAATACCTATTTATAACATACGTGTTCTTGATAGCTGGTGAATGGTAATGCGATATGCTCTTTGTGTTTGCAAAGTATCAGATGCTCTGGGAACCGAAGTGCGGTTACAGTATGGATTCTGGGACAATTAGAGGCATTAGCACTTGTCAGTTAGATGTGCGCTAGTTTTGTTCGAGGCAAACGAAAAATAACTGCAAAGGTTGCTGGTATGCATATTTTAAACAAACGTGGTCTTGCTGGGAATCATCATGCCTGATAGGGGACGATTAGTAGATATTTAAAATAGTTTCATAATAGAATCCAAACATTATTTATTATTTGACTGGCTGACGAGAGTAACTTCAAATCTTTAATGAGTAAAATCAATTATGCTACGTTTGACTCGTGACTTTACCCACCTATGTCCACCTGGTCGAATAGATATCCAAGCATAATTTTTAAGACGTTATAGTAAGTCAAAATAAATCTATATCCATTACATATATTATACTAGCTGTGCCCGCGACTTCGTCCGCGTGGAATAGTTATTTTGAGCCTCATATTTAATTTTGCAAACCTTTCTGTCATTATCTATACTAATATTGTAAAGAGAAAAGATTTGGGTTTTTGTATGTAATGAATATACTTAAAAAGTACTGGACTATTTTTAACCGACTTCAAAAAAAGGAGGAGGTTCTCAATTCGTCTGTATGTATAATATTTTTTTTTATGTATGTTCACCGATAACTTCGCCGTTTATGAACCGATTTTGATGATTTTTTTTGTTGGAAAGGAGATGTCTCCGAGGTGGTCCCATTTTAAGGAAGTCAGGATCTGATGATGGGAAACCAGAGAAATCGAGGGGAACTTTCAAAAATTGTATGGGCGACTAATGCGTTTATAAGTTTTTAAATAAGTATCTTATGTAAACACTTTAATTTTAATAGTCTGGGGTAGGTCTGATGATGGAGCCAAGGTATGGTCGAGGGAAATCCTCAACGATTTACAGTAGCTACCTTGTCTAAATTATAAAATAACTATTAAATCATTTCTATATACTAAATGAAAATGCGTATTACTTTGTGGGAAGCAAATTTATTTCTTGCTTTTTAGTTTGAAGTCGGTTTATTTTTTGTTAAAAATTATTTTATAATAATTGTTTTTTCATTAGAAAGCTACCTTGAAAATGAAATGAAAATGAAAAATGTTTTATTTCTGAGTAAATGTGAACCAAATATTTTCACCTACCACCGGTTCGGAAACTAACCCGTCGAGAAGAACCGGCATAAGAAACTCGCACGGGTCCTACACTATTTGCCGGGATCATCTTTTAGAATAAAATTTACAATTCTGTAACATAATTGTAAGTCATATTATCATAATGTCACTCAGATCACTAATCATAAGTTTAGTATTATGTCATTAGTATTTTGTAATTATTTTAAAGTACTTCTGCGTAAATTATATTTTTTGTTTTATTATCTTGTGGTAGAAGGACACAACCCGATCTTGATAACACGAAATATAGTTGGCCGTGTGAAAAGCAGTCTTGTCGTAAATCGATTCCGACGTGTTTAAATGATTGCCCCTGTGATTTATTAATTATTGTAATAGCGAAAGATAGCTTAACGGGAAATTGAATCCTATAAAATATTTATAAAGTATTGTTACACGTGAAAATATAAGAACCCAAATATTATCATCAAAACAAAACAAAATAGTATTTGAAAATTATTAATCTACGACGATATTATTAGCAAAAACAAATAACGCTGCATACAACTATTCAGAGGGGAGCCGACCACGCGTCTGAGCCGCGCGGCGCGCGGTATGTACCTACCTAATGGTAGTTCTTTTAAAATGCTAATATCTTCTACGTTTATTGAAATTGAGTAATGTCAAAGACAATTTTGTTTACAGTAAAGTACTCTGAATCAATAACACATTGTAGCTATACTAATGTTCTGGGTCCAAATTAAAACTAAAGTCAAGTTCAAGTAAAGCAATATATTACGAATAGCGATACACAACAGTCGGCGGGCAAGCGGACGTGCGTCTGCCGTCGAAGCAAGCGAGAAGTGATCGCAGCGGAGATAGCCGAGGAAGCGCTCGTGCGCCGCTGCTACCGAAGGTTCCCGACGCCGCGCGACGCGTTGCATACAACTCATAATATTGCGTTAATTTCGAACAAATTTGATTACCATAAAAACGATTCTAGTGACTTAACCTTAAAAGATAGACATATGCTATCGCGGACTTTTTTTTTAGATCTTTTAAAGAGGAATAATTCTTTCATACATATTTCTTTTGTATCTCGAACCGTTTTCGCAGCGCACGCACCGGAAGCCGTCAAGTATGAATAATTTCTCCCGTTTTTTCCACATTTTCCATTATATCTCCGCTCCTATTAGTCGCAGCAAGATGTTATATAGCCTAAAGCCTTCCTCGATAAATTGTCTATTCAATAAAAAAATAATTTTTCAATTCGAACCAGTAGTTCCTGAGATTAGCGCGTTCAAACAAACAAACAAACAAACAAACAAACAAACAAACAAACAAACAAACAAACAAACTCTTCAGCTTTATATATTAGTATAGATAAGGCAGAATCTTTTAGACGACTTCTCCTCGTCCGTAACTTAACGACGCACGCGAAATACGATACGCTTTATGTCGACAAAGTATCGGATGGTCTGAGAACCGCGCAGACGATGCACTCATTGTGGATCAATTAGTACTGTTAGTACTTGTTAATAAGAATGTGGTTCAACGGAGTCTATCGTATGCTATAGAATAGAGTGAATCGCTCTTATAGAGGATATTAGAATTGTTTGATTGTAATAGCCACTATACTACTAAATAATTTTCTATAGAGATGTAGATATAGAAGTGTTTGCAAGGTTTAATAATATTTATTGGATTGTTTTGCGGAAATACTATAGCGAAAATTACCAGACAAATGAGATTATGACTCGCATTCTAAAGATAGTTTACAGAAATAACACATTGACTTAGGGTTTTTATAATATAGGTACGTCCACATTAAGTTGTATGTAAGATTTGCTTAGACACTATCAGATTTGAATCAGATGGGAATAGTTTTGGGTGACAAGTTTGATTCGTTCAGTCGAAAGACGTATTAAAAGAAAGTATTGGTTTATTAATATCCTTTATGCGTTGCTAGAAAGGGTTATAGATAAAGGTTGTGTTTATGTTTTAGAGAATCTAAAAATGGCTACAATAAATGAGTACAGGTGCAATTACTGTTGCAAGTTTGCAACAAAGTACAGTAACAAAAAAACAGTCGTATAGAGCAGCCCTAACCTGCTACCGCGATAATAAAGAAAGTGGGACAGAAGCGAGTAAAAATAAATACCGGTTATCGATTGTGTAAAACTCTAGGAAACGTGTGCAGTGGAAATGTTTGCTGCTCACTGGCTCCCACCGGCGACCGGATTGGTTGGAAGGCTTTAGGCTACATAACATCACGCTGCAACTAATAGGAGCGAAGATATAATGGAAAATGTGGAAAAAACGGGGAAAATTATTCATCTTTGAGGGCTTCCTTTGCGTGCGCTGCGAAAACGGTTCAAGATACAAAAATAATATGTATGGAAGAATTATTCCTCTTTAATTGATCTAAAAAAACGTCCGCGACAGTATATGTCTATCTTCTAAGATTGACTCACTATAACATAATAATAGAAATAGATGATCCGACGGGGACGAAGTCGCGAGCAACAGCTAGTAAAAAATATTTTTTCAATTTGAACCAATAGCTCCTGAGATTAGCGCGTTCAAACAAACAAACAAACTCTTCAGCTTTATATATTAGTTTATAGATATTATAGACCAGTGGCCAGCCCTGACTGACATCTGAGATCAGGTCTATGTTTGTATTATGTTCGTTTGGAAATGTTCACGAATACCTACAATCTCGGGAGAAGAAAATAAGTTATGCTTAACTCAAACCGACTAAAATAGAATTATGTTTTTTCAAATTATTTTAATTGATATTTGTCAAATTACGATTTATAAATTGGACGGATTATTTCGTATGACGTAACTTCTTGGTTGATATTGATTTAAAAATAATAATTCTATAATTTATCTTCTAAATATATTTTATGTAGCAATTTCACTCGAATAAAACCTTTAATGTAAAAAAGGTGAATAATATTCGCTGATAATCTTCATTTGAGAATTAAAGCGAGACTTTCACAAACTATTACTTGATAGCATATATTTTTCAATACATTATTACCGATATGATTTAACATTTGAAAGACATCTGTCATTTAAATTTACAATTCATAAATGTCTAGCGAACGTCTGCTGTTATCTCTCGTATCACTTGCTATTAACAGCAGTCGGACTTTGGACAGATATTTTTATTGCAGACTTAATATTGCTTTTATCTCGAGACATCTGCCTGGATCTTTTAATTATGATTTCATAAATTAAGCTGCTATGAGAATTTATATTGAACTAAGCTCTTTAAAGACGTTCACTGTATATTGAATTCTTTATTATGTAGCCTGGTTGCCAGGGTACCAGGATATATTTGTACGTGTAGCTAAAATTTCTGGAATCGTTCTCTTTATTTGTGAAAACCACGTAGAGATGCTTAGGTTTTGTGTCTTTTTTTAATTGCTTGTTCTTCTATCACAATATAAATATACCACTAAAGTGGTAATTTCATTGTCAGTAAATCATTAAGCTGAATCTAATTATTTTAAAATTAATTTTTTTTTATGTAGTATCTACAGCAATAACATTTTTATTATATATAGTAGGAAAGGGTCTCTCTGAAATGGTCGTGTAACATACGAAATTTATAGTATATTGTATCAGTAGAATGTATATGTGCCAGCCTGTGCTCCAAGATTTATAGTATGGATATTTCCGTTACTAGATTTATTTGTTCTTCGATCCGAAAGCCTGAGATCAAACGATTTCCTATCAGCGAGCTTCTGTACGCCACCGTAATACGATTAAATGCTATCGATGAAAGATGCTTAGAGCCTTGAGCCGTTTCATCTTTCAATTTAATTCTACGTGTATAGGTGTTGCGGGGATTTTATTAGACATCTCGGCTGGGATGAATGTGGTCAGTGGTTTGGATCAGATATTTAAACGTTATCATGGATTTATCAGGGGTATGTCTCGATTAGCGGTTGAATTAGTACAGATGTGTTTTTAATGCATAGAAAAATTTGACTGTTTAATTCCAAGTACCAGTATAATAATGATGCCTAACTACGTTCATCATCAATATTTGTTTCTTTGACACGTCCATGTTGATCTTAAGAAATATAGTTTTTTAAAATTAGATTTTCATTTTTCACTATCTTTTGAAATACATATATACAGTAAGTTGTAAAAAGGTCTGCTTAGTCTTCTGCTTATTGATGCGATCACTGTTGATGATCACGCGTTACTTCGCACATAAAAAATATGAAATCTATTTAGATATGATTGTCTCACTCGTACTGTGTTTACTATTAATCCAACATATTTAAAATGTACGTGACTTTTAACGTTTTCATTTTTGCATCATCCTTCACACTTGAATCTCAACGAACACATTTTGTATTTATTTCTAGTTTTAGTTTAATACTTTTAAGTTGCTACGTTCGACTAAAATTATTTAAATTAAATTAATTACGTAGAATCTAACTCGAAACGTTATTATCATTAAATCTAGAGCCTCCAACGACCTTGACATCCGGCGCGCCGGTTCAAAAACTCGACATAATCGCCAGCGATTTTTCACAATCACAACACTAATTGTCCACGCTGAGTCAGCATCCGGCTGCACAAAAGCACTGACTCATAACATAAATGAACAATACGCCTTTGATTCGAGCGCCGAGCGATCTACCTGCCGCTTGATGCGGTACGAACCAATAACATATTCTGAGACTTCAAGTTGAATGGAAAAGTATTGTCTTGGTGAAGAGAGACAAGTACATATAATGTAGATAAATATTATAGAAAAGTTTAAATACAAAGTAATTAAGAAGATCCATCCCGTTTTCATGGTCGATGTTTTTCGGGTTATTATGTTCCTTTGTATACCAATAAATAATATAGTATTTAAAGAAATTACGCAGATGTAAATATTATCCCTCATAAAGTTTAATCCAGAAGTTTAAATTAATAGGTACCGATAGATATTTTCATTTCGAGGAATTTTAAGACTCAAACGAGATTGATAAAAGCACAAATGTGCTTAGGATGATATTCTGAAGTTACTAGGTGTTATTGGACAATTAAAAGATTTAGATTCTAGGCTCCCTGATATATGGTTTGAATTTAATTTCTTCCCTGAAATTCTTCGAATAAGATGAACTCTGAAACCTCAGTGTTCCCTTAGTAACAACGATAAGACTTAAGTTATTCGCATTCGTTACGAACAGCTGTTGAAACAGATGCTCCATATAACGGACAGGACTCTTGCGTCATGCCACACACGCCCTGGCTTATATTACTTGTTAATTACCTGATGTGTATCGTGTACCTAAATAGAGTCCGTTGTTCCTACCAAGTATGACTTAGGATTACAAACTGACAATCATATTTCTACGAAGGAGCTATCTTAGCGTCTGAGGGGATTTTGTTTGAAGACATTGGTAAAATTGTCACAACACAGTCCTTCCACCTATAAACTGTACTCAAAATTTTAAATTGGTAAAGTTAGTAACGTTTTTCTAGGTTATTTCTGGAAATACTGAGCAATTCTATTGATTGAAGTTCATATAATTTATTATACAATTAGTAATCCTGGTTTGTTCCTAGTTGTATTTGCGAAGAATTTTGGTACTCTCTGTTTTAGATAATATTCGATGTTGAAATATTTCCGCTACCACTTACCAGCAAATACACAGAACGATACTGCGGTCACTAATGGTATTGTCTAATTAAATAAGGATAAGAATAAAGCTATTATTGTTTCATTGTAAATGGATTAAGCGGAAAACGTGACACTAAATACATATTTATTGAGGCTTAATTAACGTGCATTAGATTAGTCATCGTGAAGTGGAGTTAAACAGAATTATGGTTTATAAAATGTTTTTTTTCGACGTCTCACTCTTGATACTTTGACGTGGTCATCGAGAAGTTTGGCTTGTCTTATTTTTTTTCTTAAAATTAAGGCTTCAATCTTATAAAGAGCTTTACAATGCTTTAAACTTGATTATGCACCTCCATTTATCTATACTCATATTATAAAGAACCGATTTTAAAAATTCTTTTACGAATAGAACGCCACGTTATTGCTTAGTGTAGGCATAGGCAATATAAAAAACCGAAAAATCAAAAAGGATTAAAACATTATGCCTATATTAACGAAATGGGCATGGGTCAGCTATATAAAGAATTTGGATAAGTTGATAAAGATATTAGGATAAGGATACTCTTACATTGTAAGTTCATAGATAAAGCATAGGATATTCACATTGGGAAAAATATCATATAACAATTTAAATTATAAGCATTAACATACATATGGTTTTACTAAATATTATTTAAACTATCGTAACTTTATATGACAATATATAGTCATGATTGAACAAACTAAAGAATAAAGCAAGTACGTTTAGTTTCTTAGCTTAAAACGCAAAAACTTCATGTCGAGTTTTGCCAAGTCAAACTGTCGAACTACCACGCCACCGGGCGACGCAAACGAAGCCATTGTGCCAAGCTAATGACGGCCATTGTTCGCAATTTCTTTTCCATTGTCACATACTACACGCAGCTACATGATTGCCTCTCCGACGTACAACTCTGTATACATGCAGATCGTTGTAATTTCGTTCCCCGATAAAATTTCTGCACAACACTTTGGAGAAGAGTTATTAATTCTTTCGTTCTTCGGATTTAGATTTGAATTCACTTGTAGTGAATTCAATTGAATTGTTGTTAGAATATTTATTGAACGTAATTTTGTTTTCCAAGTCTATTTTTAGGGTCCCGGACACAAGGAATCAGAACCTTAT
>JADANM010006423.1:1405738-1430647 GCA_026213755.1 Eurema hecabe
AAAAACTATAACAAACAGATAATTTATTTTTATATGTATCAGCGGATTTAATTATTGTATGATTTAAAGTCTGTTTAAAGATATGTAGTAAATGTTTGATATAAAATAAAAAAAATAATAAAAACTTCGAATAGCATGACCTTGGAAATGTCATGATTTTCATATTATTATACTATAATTCTTTTTTTAGTTAATAAAATGGAAAATATCCAATTTAATGAGGATATTTATATATTTATTTACTCGGTTACCCTTTATTACACAAAGGAACCTTGAAAACTAGACAAATAAATGATATTTAACAAATAACAAACGGCGCGATATTAATAGGCGAATAAACCAATTCCAGCAACCGAATAGTCCCCAACTCTGAGAGCTACGCGACGAACGTCGTCAGCAGCGTCTCGAGCGCGAGCGGGGGCGGCGGAGGAGGAGGGGGCGGGGGTGTCAGTGGCGGGGCGGGGGGGGGGGGGGGGGGGGGGAGGAGTGGAGGAGAGAAAAGCACTCGTACTTCGAGCCCGTGTCGCCCACAGATAACCAGCCGGCAAGGTGAATGGTTCAATGATGTTGATCATTTAATTAGTTAGTAAGGGGAGAAGTGAACAACTAGACACTTAGAAATTTAAATAGGCCTCACAAACGTAAATTTAAATAGACCTCACAAACGTAAATTCAAATAGGCCTCACAAACGTAAATTTAAACAGGCCTCACAAACGTAAATTTAAATAGACTTCACAAACGTAAATTTAAGTAGGTCTTACAATAGTAAATTTAAATACACCTCACAAACGTAAATTTAAATAGACCTCACAAATGTCATTTTAAATAGGCCTCACAAACGTAAATTTAAATAGACCTCACAAACGTATATTTAAATAGACCTCACAAACGTAAATTTAAATAGGCCTCACAAACGTCAATTTAAAGAGGCCTCACAAACGTAAATTTTCATTGAATTGATTGGAATTGATTCATTCAAGGTCCTATTCGCTTGTAGAAAAGAAGTATATAGAGTCGAATTGAGATACCGTCTTGATGAATACTAAATTTTTTTAAGACATTAAAATATCAGAATGATACTCCTGATTGGCTTTATCGTTTAATATTGTAATTTTAAGATTGTTATGCCCTCTTTAATGTATTGTTATGTTTTAATGGCAGCCGTAGCAGCGACACGCGCTACACGAGCGTGAGCGTGTCGAGCGGCACCGGCGGGGGCGGGTCCGGCGGCATGTCCGGCGGCGTGTCCGGCCTCGGGTCCGGCGGCATGTCCGGCAACGTGTCCGGCGTGCGCTGTTCGGGGCTGACTGCGTTCGACTACGTGACGGCGCGCATCGTGGACGTGATGCGCAACGACGACTCGCTGCCCTTCAGCGGCGACGCCAAGCTGCCCTTCAACACGCCCTACACCTACCCCTACTCCGCGCTCAACGTGGCCACGCCCGGCGACCGTGAGTGCCATCTAGATGTCCTGTGTAGTAGTCTGGGGTAGCGTCAGCAACGTAACTACAGACAGCAATGACAGTTAAAAATCACATCTCTAAAAATCATTTGATTGTAATTCTATAAGGGATCATGAAACATCCATGATGTTACATAAACATAATCATAAATTACATATTTTTTTATATCAAGTTCACTGACCGTCCGTCAGATACAAATAGTGTAATCACACAAAATTAAACATCTATTTAAGTGTTAAAGTTGATATATTATGTTTTAAGTCCATATGAACTAACAAATGTGTCCCCCCCGCAGCGAGCGGCGGGTCTGCGCCCCCCGCGGCGCCCGCAGCCCCCGCGGCGCCCCCCGCGCCCGCGGCGCCCGAGCCCGCGCCGCTCATGTCTGCGCAGTACGAGCCGCTCTCCGACGAGGACTGACCCGCGCCCCTCGCGCCCCCCGCGGCCCCCGCGCCCCTCGCGCACGCCCCGCCCCCAGCGCACCCCCCGGCGTCGTCCGGCGTCATCCGCCTCGCGCGAGCCTGACGCGTCTGACCCAGCATAGACTACTCAAACTAGAGACGAGAAGTGTTAAATGTACATGTTCAAGATGGAGTCATCCTGACCCAATTCAGACACTCTATGCATACAACCAACCCAAGACCACATTAAAAATCAAATTAAGAGTCCAGGAGAATGGTCAGAACGAGCTAGATTATACACAGAGATGGAAATGTACTTCTAAGAAATGTTGAATGATGGAAGAGAAAAGATCAGATGGCATTGACGAAACGCCCCAAGCGATGATTCATTTTATTAAAAAACAAAGCTGGATCTGGCGAATGAATATTTCCAAGATATTACCCATTAAAAGCCAAACTAATAATTCAAGAAATAAAGTTGAAGAATTTTTTGTGTAAGAAGAATCTAATTGCCTGCTATGGCACTAACAAGGACCACTATTCCTTGTTAGTTCTGATTATATCAATCATAAAGTTAGATGCAGTGCGGCAAAATAGTGTATTTAATTTATAAAGTGGTATAAGATCATGTGTGTGGGAACTATTCTCTATGACTTACATAAACTTTTAAAGAATTGTCATATTGATGAAGAGACCTAAGTTATACCAATGTCAAGTTATCCAACTAAAACTTGGAGCCGAGTAGATGCAGATTTAATTCAATTATTAAAGTTTCTAATGTAATCCTTTACAAGAGAATTATAATTCTGCGTAAATACTCGGCTATAGACTAAACTATAAGATTTCTTGCACTTATGAATTTTAAATTTAAGCCAATTTTTAGTTTGTATATAAATAAAAAACATATGATTGAACCGCTCTTAGCTTTCGAATGACTTCACATACTTATTTTTATCATCAAAATCAAGTAAACAGTGCAAGAAGTCGCAAAGTCGGATAATGGACTAAGAAGCCGTATCTCAACGAATTTCTACTGTAAGACTTAACACAAAGTGATAAATTGTTCCGTAGTATAGACTTAGTGGTTTGTGTTGTCACGGACGGACTTGTATATTGTTTTAGTTTAGTTAATCGTGAAACTTGCTTAGGTATTTTTTATGACCCGTTATATACGATAAGTTTTCAGTTAGAAATTGAGCTTAAACGGTGTATCAAAGTGAAAGTGTAGCGAGGAGCCCTCCAGCGGCAGACGAGCCCGAGGAATCTGCCTAGTGATAGTCGAACCCGAATGCGCTTACAAGCATTGTGATATGATTGTATATTTATTTTCACATTTCACGATGTTACGGTGAACGTATATAATAGTATTGCCTTACGCGAGTAGCGTCGACCTCATTATGATAAGTGGCATCCGCTATTTGGGATATAAGTCTTCCATCACACGACCACGTTGCAAACTTCGTCCATTGTTGCCCGAGTGCTTGTAAATTTTGTATAGTTAGCCCGATACCGCAGATTCCTCGCCTGCGCTGCGCTGCGCTGTGCTGCGCTGCGTGGCGCTGTGCTGCGCTGCGTGGCACTGCGCTAGCGCCGCGTTGCGTCAGCGCAGCGCTGCGCTGCGCTAGGCCCCGCCGGCTTCGCCAGCCCGAGGTAGTTTCGCGTAGCTTTTTCATTTCACATTTCTTGTAAATAGCGCATTGTTTTTTAATTTGTACAGAGGACGGCGAGGCCCGGCCCGGCGTTCCATATAAATAGTGTATACATCGGTTAACGGATAGAGCAGTAAATTATATACATATTGTAAAAGTGTATGGTTATTATGTATACATACTGTGCATTTGTAATTATACAGGTTAGCGATAAGTACGATAGAGATTTTTTTCAGTTTTCGTTAGGTTCGGTGCGCGCCGCGCTCGCCCGCGCTCGCTCGCGTTCGCTCGCGTTCTCTCACGTTCTCTCGCTCGTCTCAATCGTTACGCAAAACACGTCACTGCCAATGAATCCTTTATTAAATCGCGGAATATAATAATTAGGAAGGCGAAGGGCGCGGGCGCGCGCGGCCGGTGGGACCTTGTGATTTCTTATAAACTTGTAATGTAATGTAAGTAGACGAAAGAAAAGATAATCCATGTATGTCCGATCTTGAACTGAAACTTCGGAGAGGACAAATCAATAAATAAGATTCAGAGTATCTTGTGTTTCATTTATTCACATACACCTTATTTATACGAGAGTTGTATACCTAGGCTAAAAAGCCTTTTTGAATATTGTATTAATTTAATTACAATAACACATATTATGCTCGTTAAGTCTAGAGAGCAAGCTAACGTTCAACCACAAACATAACCATAGACTAGCATTGACGGTAGTTAGTAGTCACTACTACACAGATTCATCATTATGCACTATTTTTTAAGCATCACATGACGTTTACTGCCATCCTAAAATATTTTGGAATGCATCCAAATACACAATAGTATCCAACGATCATATTATGAACTTGTAGTTTTGTATTAGAAATCCAACATGGATAGTCCACGCATAAGTTATAGTAATCCCAAAAACCGAACTTGGACGGGAGTTACTGTCTTTTCGGCGTATCTAATTCTCCTAATGTTCGAAATTTATATAGAGTTCTATGAAAATCAGTCACATTTAAGAGTTTATAAGAAAATTTGTGACGTTGTTGCTTCGATGAGTGCCAAATACTCGAATACTTGAGAGTTGAATTTTAAAACGCAAATCAAATGATTGACAGCGACAGTGGTGCAAAAACATTCCTAAAATCAGTGATATCCTATAAATTTAAATAA
Source organism: Eurema hecabe (assembly GCA_026213755.1). NCBI lineage: Eukaryota > Metazoa > Arthropoda > Insecta > Lepidoptera > Pieridae > Terias > Terias hecabe. The sequence goes on from JADANM010006423.1 coordinate 1,410,414, forward strand.
AATAATTTTGAAATGTGTCTTTTAAGTTCACTCAGTGAAAAATTTCGACATACTTCTTTTGATAAAATACTTCATTGAATTTGACATTTCAATGACAGCTTTTATTGATTAAGATGTGTTTGGAATGAAAAAACAGCATGTCTATTGTCTATGGTATATTATCGGATGCACAAATCTCAGGTGATACGGATGCTTCAATCTTCAGAAGGGTACATCTATTATAGCAGATTTTTTTTGTCATAATTTAATTTTGCATAACAACTACATATATCTGCCAAAGGTAATTATGGCAAATAAAATTCTGCCAAGTAAGTAGTATGCCATTTAAAATTCGGCTATAAAACAATTGCCATAAAATAGTTATAGTAAATTATTTTTATGCTATAAAAATGTTCGTTTAAGGCAGTTTATGCCACGTGAATTATGCTAAATAGTTTTCGGAGTGCCAAGTTTCTGCCAGATAGAGCACCCTCTTCGGGTACACCTATTATAGCAGATTTTTTTGTCATAATTTAATTTTGCATAACAACTAATTGCAGAAAACGGTTTTCGCAGAAAATGTTTTGGCATACACTCATTTAGCATATACCCTATAATCCTATATAATAATTTTTTTTCGCTCCTCCGCGGAATTAAATTAGACTCTAGGAGTAGGGCAGACAAGACTACGTGGAGTCGGTTTTGCTGCGATTCGTTTCTGTCATTAACTCTCGTAACACATCATAATGCTTTTTATCAATTTTTTTTGTATGGCTAATAAGGTTATTGCAATGGAAATTCTGTGATCTTAGTGGTATGCCAAGTTAAATTATACCAAATAATCTGCACTCTAAATAAACTCTAACTAAACGAAGTTATGCCAAATTATATATCTGCCAAAGGTTATTATGGCAAATAAAATTCTGCCAATTTAGCAGTATGCCATTTAAAATTGGACTATAAAACAATATGCCATAAAATAGTTACAGTAAATATTTTTTATGCCATGAAAATGTTCGATTAAAGCAGTTTATGCCAAATAGGTTTCGGAGTACCAAGTTTCTGTCAGATAGGGGGCATCCTCTTAAGAAAGAAGTAGTAACAAATCTTATGTACAAAAATATGCTTTATTGCAATCAATAGCTATTAGATTTTTGTGGCAAAAATATATTTTTGATGTAGATGTTGGAATTGTTGTAAAAATAAAATAGAGTATATTAAAAAAGTTTATTGATTTAAAGATTTAAAATATAGACCCCTCATCAATGGGGAAATAAATAACAAAACAAACAGAATAAGATGTATAATCAAACAAAATGCATATATAAAAGTATCGGGGTAAAAATTTCGAACAGCTTTTTACATAACATTCACTTTTACTTCATCTACGCTTCATCTAATTATACTAGTTAGCCGGACGAGCACTGATTTTATTCAACCTTTATATTTTCCATATTTTTTTTATTCTTTCATACATTTTACTATTTTTTCACTGATGTCAGAGTCCAATGATGCACTGTGTAGGTCCGGCCGGGTCTTAACTATGGATTTACTTCTTGGCAAAGTCTTCTCCGGTCTTGATGTTCTTGAGGAGTTCAGGGATGGCTGCCTTGAGGAGTTTCTCTTCGTAAGCGTTCAGTTTTCCGTATCCGAGGTTCTTTTCGAGGCCGTTCTTGCCTAACAGCACTGGGTTCGCGAAGTACGCTGCTTCCGTGAGGTCTGACTTGACGTACGCACACTCTACGACATTCGATTCACCCTGCAATACAATACAAGTGAGTTATCAAATAACATATCATTACATAGTATAAAACAAGCTTCAAGCAATCTTTAAAACTACGCAACCAATTTTTGTGCGGCTTTTTTATCAGAAATGATTAAAGTGAAAAGTTTTTGTGTATATACGATAGATGCAGGTAAATTATTCATAATTAATAAAAACAATTCTAATAGTAAATACTTTTGCAAATATCACGTAGCCCTGAGACTAACAAATACTCGTATGTCATTGCAATAGGTTAAACTTTCCAAGTTAAATGATGTCACTTCAGCCATTTTGGCTTTGTTACTTTTATTGAGGTTTAATAAAGGAATTATTGAATATATTTTTAATCTATGCATAGTTTCAAGACATAGGGGCCATTTAATTTTAATTAATTTCTTAACTAAAGACTATTAGTAACACTCACGTTGAGTCCTCTGAGCAGCGCATTGGCGAGCCTGGCGCCCGCGTAGGCCATGGACAGGGTGGCCGACCCGCCGCCGGCCTTCGCCTTCACCACCTGCAACACACATACGTAAAATACAAGTAATACTCTATTTAAAATTGCTACAAGAAACGAACAAGATACACCACAAATAAAGTAAAATTGAAAAAAAAAAGCAAAAGTGCAGCCCTATTTTCTATATTTTAAATTTTAATTATTTATTAATGCAGATATATATAGATGTAATAAATAATTAATAGATAATAAAAAAGTGATTCAACTGCGCCTTATTCAGAATTTTTATGGAGAGTGACTAATAAAAATAACTTAGAACATACTTGAATCTTTATAGATACATAATATATTACAGGTTTGAGTGAATTTATATAGAAATATAATTATTGGCCCTCAAATCAATAAACTATATATTATAGTAAAAATTTTCATTTCGTTTAGTATAACGTTTATTTAGAGTGCAGATTATTTGGTATTATTATAATCTTAGAGTTTTCTCATTGGTAAAATTACCCAAATAATTATTACAATTATTTGGGTAATTTTTATTATTACATAAGAAAAAATAGATCAATTGCGAATTTGCATATATGCATGCATGTTATAACATGACTACGATAAATTACTTTCTAACTACAAGCTTTTATGTTTTCATTGTCTCTTGTGAAACACGAAACGAAACATATAGTCACAATGGACCATTTAGAAAATGACACTGTATGTAGCATTTCTGTTACTTAGAATTCTATACTGTTTGCTATGGCTAAATTGTATCTTCTTCTTAAAAATTTTTTGGATTACGAAATAAATATTACTATAAAAAACACAATAATTTGTACATCCCTCATAGAGCAAATTGAAAATACAATTAACATAAAAAATATTTTTCAATCTAATCCAGTATACTTTAAGTGCTCAGTTTGTTAAATTGTTAAAACCAATAAACTGACTAGTTATATTATTACAATCTACAAAAACAACATACAAAATTATTGTTGATTGAATGATGATGATGAAATTTTTATTTCATACATCTAAATATATATAATTCAAAGGTGACTGACTGACATAGTGATCTATCAACGCACAGCACAAACCACTGGACGGATCGGGCTGAAATTTGCCATGCATGTAGATGTTATGACGTAGGCATCCGCTAAGAAAGGATTTTGAACAATTCTACCCTCAAAGGGATAAAATAAGAGATGAAAGTTTGTATGAAAATCCGCGGGCAATAGCTAGTTCTAATATATTTTAAGTTATTTTTATGTTAATTATTATGAAGTACACTACATACCTCAGTACCAGCCTCCTGAATCCTTTGCGTAAGCGCATCTATCTTGGCCTGGTCGGTGAGCTTGACTGCCGGCTGGCTCTGACTGAGCAGCGGGATGATGGTGACGCCGGAGTGTCCGCCGATCACCGGGATGGTGACGGAGCGAGGGTCCACGCCGTTGATCTCGCCGATGAAGGCGGCCGCTCTAACCACGTCCAGGGTCGTGACTCCGAACACGCGTTTTGGGTCGTATACTCCCGCCTGTGAAAATAATTGATTTCAACTATATGTAGATAGCTTAACCTCATTACGTATAGTCAAACATATGTTTATTTAACTAGTAATACAAAACATTTACCACCAGCTGGGAAGGCAGTTTCTACACAGAATGACCGCTAAGAAACTTTTGATATTCTACTAAAATAAAAAGATACAATTTGTGGTTAACTAGTTATTCTCTGAGGTTTAAATATCTAGTTAGATGGTATTTTTTAAGTTTAAACATTTGCCAGCCACAGATAATCCAAGCCTTACTAATCCAGACTCTTGTCTGAAATGATAGTAAAAAAAACAGCACATCAATCGTCCTAATTTGACATTGACAGTGACACAGTTAAAACAGATAAAAAACATGCTATTTATAGACTCTGATAAATAAGCTCGCTGAATATGAAGTTTAATACGTTACGTACGCGGGTAAAACCACGGGGCACATCTAGTATTAATTAAAATTTCACCATCCTTTTAAAGATTATCTATCTAATATTATTATCTCACCTTCTTTAAAACCTCCGAGGCGATAGGCACCATCGAGTTAACTGGGTTGGTGATGATAGCCAGGAGAGCTTTGGGAGACTTGGCAGCCACACAGGCGGCCAGGTCGCGCACGATGGACGCGTTGGTGTTGAACAGGTCGTCACGGGTCATGCCCGGCTTGCGGGGCACACCCGCTGGGATCACTACTACATCTGCGCCTGAAAGAGTTTAACACTTTGACTTAACACTTTATTTATTTAACACTTTGTTACATTATATGTTTTTATTTTATATTTTCAGGACATTTATACACAGCGCCATCTAGTTCCAAGCTAAGCCGAAGCTTGTGCTATGGCAACTAGATAACGGAATAAATTACATATGCATTACTTTTCTTTTGTAAATACATACATACAATACATAGTAACACCCAGACCCCAGAAAAATACAAATGTAAATTACAAATGTATTTTTCCGGTGTGGGAATCGAACCCACGACCCTTCGCGCAGAAGGCAGGTGTATTACCTACTGCGTCAAGCAGTCGTCAATAAACAACAATAACATTTCATTGGATACAACATTTGTAACGGGCGGCCTTATCACTTACGAGTGATCTCTTCCAGGCAACCTAGACACTTATTCATTACATAATATAAAATAAAATAAAAGAAAACATTTCTTTTTTATCAGGGACAGAATTAATATAATGCTTAAATCTAAGCCGCTTTCTGACACATTGTAACATTGTTGCTAGCAATAAACAGATATAATAACATAACAATAAGTCGAAATAATGAAACGCTATTCAAATTTAAATACAAGTCAAATTGGTCAAATTTGTCATACAAATCTGTCTATTACTAGAGTCATGCTTATAATTTGATTTGCGCACGAATAGACATTAAGTATCTTGTTTAATTAAAAATAATAATTTGATAGCTAAAAATATTTAAGAGACTTTTCAGTATACAATTTTTTACTAAGCACAGTGTATATTTTAATGACGCTAATGTAATTGATGTTAAGAATACGATTTTGCAGTCATAACAATTTAAAATTTGTTTCAGTGCAAAACTCAGTTGTTTTAGTTTTGGTAATGTGAAAAAGAAACCTCAGGGCACAAAAGTAATGATCAAAGTTTTTATATATTATTATTATTATTTATTATTTTTATTTGACCCTTTATTACAACAAAGGAATAAAAAGGACAAATAGATATAAAGAAATTTAGATGTATGACGTGGCCTTATCACTTGAAGTGATTTCCAGGCAACCCAAAGTAAAACATATAATTTAAAAAACAATTAATATGCAGTTTCTAGTAAAAAAATCTTAGTGATTTACATATTAACATATAGTTGAGAAAGCATGATACACTTGAATAGTAGAATTATTGTTATCTTATCTTTAGATATAGAATTTTTCCGTTACTTCAACAACATACCATATAAGGTAATAATATAATATATTTACACATACGCAAATCCACTGTCATCTTGAATGATAAATCATGCAGAATATGAAGTATTTTATATATTTTCAGATTAAAGATATACTTAACTAGCGAGCAGCCCTGGCTTACGCTTGAAAAACACACAAATAATGCATGACATTCATCTTGGTATAAAAGAAATAAAATTTTTGTAATAAGCCAGTCTGTGACTATCTGATACCACTCATGTGAGCCAAACTGAATGGAATTGCTGTTATTTTAAATTTGTTTATAGTGTGAGAGACAAAATTTTCAACATTTTTTGAATTTAATTGTTAGAAAAAATATACATCTATATTACTAATATAAAAAGCTGAAGAGTTTGTTTGTTTGAACGCGCTAATCTCAGGAACTACTGTTTCGTATTGAAAAAATCTTTTTTTATTGAATAGACAATTTATCGAGGAAGGCTTTAGGCTACATAACATCACGCTGCGACTAATAGGAGCGAAGAAATAATGGAAAAAGAAATTGACAGGGACAAAGTCGCGAGCAACGGCTAGTTTGTAAATAAGACAGGACTGTAATTGTATATCTAATTATTTAATTTACATACAGGTTGTAGCTATTTTACTAAGAAAAAACACAGGTAATCCTTTAAACAATTCAATTATGGTAAGCCAAGGCCATCTAGAAAATTCATGATGTTTACATATTTGCCATAAAAATACCTATATATTTATAATAAATTTAATGATCAAACTTCAAGATTGAGACTTTGGCCATTATAAAAAAATTGCAAATTACCTCCATAATAGATGACATTGACATAAGATGGCCTACTCTATATATAGGTTATGAAGACAAGATAACTGTTATGTAACACCAACATAACCTATAATATCTTGAACTACTAAGTAAATAAAGCTATAAATAAGTCGTATTTACCTTCAATAGCGGCTCCGAGTTCTTCGGGTCCCTTGTGTCCCGTGACCTTGGCTGGGGTGTCCATGTGAGAAAGGTCGGCAGCGACGCCGGGAGTTACTGGAGCGATGTCATAGCAGGCCAAATGGCTGACCAGGGGATTCTGCTTTAGCAGAAGAGCCAGCGGCTGGCCGATACCACCGGCCGCACCAGCGACTACTACCTTGTAGTTACTCTGAAATGTATTTTACACATTATTATTTTTTTATGACTTACTAACAGTTCCGCAAAACATATTCAAAGCACCAAAGGATTATCAAATTCCATATTCAAATTAAAGAAACACTGTGCTGGAAACTTTTTTTACCTGCGGTGAGGTGGAGAAGCTCTTAGCTCCATTTTGCACAGCCACGGAGGCCACGGGTTTTAGCACGCGTGAGAACATAGTTGTGCGTATTTTATGAATGAATTAAATGATTAATTATAATTTTGTATGGATGTGGTTATTGTAATCAGCACGACCCGGCCGACCTTTACAAGATAACTAGTGATGTAATTTCACTGTCCCAAACGTCAATAATACGTCACGTCGTCAGCAATCAATTTTACACAGTATGACAGTAATATATTCCTAATTTCCTAGTCTATAAGAAAATTGAGTTCGTTATATAACAACAAGGTTATTTCGAGACGATGAGAATAGACGATTCCTTTTAAAGAAGTTTCCCAGATGTACAAGGTAGGTACATGAATCCGAGAAAAATAAATATGAGACTAACATTAATGTGTGACAGTGATATACAATGTTTTAATTTAGATCCACTATTTTATCTTAAAATACTCTGACGATCACATCAAGGCTATTTAAGTTCCTTTAGCATGATTCTATTTAATAAATAATTTATTATTTTTCCAAAAGTAGAGTTCACTCTTACTAAAAAGTTAAGACTGTCATCTGTCATGTCAAAATAAACGTCAAGATTCTACCAATTTTCACTACTCTAAGACTAAATATTGTACCTAATATTCCTAAATACATAAACAAATTAATATATTTCTATTTCTCAATCAACTAAAAGGTATTCAAAATGAATGTGATACAGGCGGTTAAAATGTATATCACCAAGATGACGGAGGAGAGTGGTCCGGGTATGAAAGTTATTTTAATGGATAAAGAAACTGTAAGTATTTCTGTACTTTTCTTATTTATTCTAATCTTATTTTCTTTCATTTTATTGTAGTCTAAAAAATCGTCACAATTTTGTTTGCTTCTCTGCGCCTTATACTGATTACACTATTGTGTAAATTCATTATTCATTATAATCGTAACATTATTAAATTTCACATCTTGTTATCCTGTAGAAAGTGTTCTTATAATTTTCTTATAATGGTTAACTTTATATACAAACCCTTATAGTATACATACTAAAATATATATTATTATATACTAAAATACATATTACAGACAAGCATCGTCAGTATGGTATTCAGTCAATCGGAAATACTACAAAAAGAAGTCTATCTGTTTGAGAGGATAGACAGCCACTCCAAATGGGACAACATGAAGCACATGAAATGTATTGTATTTCTCCGGCCGACATCAGAGAATATTGCTTTGCTGTCAAGAGAATTAAGGTCTCCCAAATATGGTGTATATTTTATTTGTAAGTATTTCAAACTTCTAACAAAACAAGTTAGATGTTAGTAAATTATATTAATTTAATTATGAAGAATACTTTGAGTATAAAGACATATGAAATAAAAATGGATACCTTAATGTAATGTAATGTAAGGAATATTATCTATTCATCTTATCTCATTCAACATTGTCTTGAGCCATGAAAAGTTTGATTTAACAATGCTATGTGAACTTACTGCTTTAAAAATGTTTCGCTGGCCTTTAAAAAGTGACTAGTAACTGATTTATTACAAATGATGATGTTGTTTTTTGTGGTGGTACCAAACCAGGCGAGCCAGCCCAATTTAAGTAAACCACACTCTTTTTTAAATTATTCATATTAATATGCACTGCAATTACTTATTATCCTTTATAGATTTCAGTAATGTGATATCAAAAGCGGACGTGAAGACACTAGCCGAGTGCGATGAGCAGGAGGCTGTGAGAGAGGTACAAGAAGTGTTTGCTGATTATTTGGCTGTGGACAGACATCTGTTTTCATTCAACATTGTTGGCTGTTTGCACGGTAAGAATAAGTTAAAAAAATTTAGTTAAGCTTAAATTTCCCACTTCATAAATTCCATAAAAATGATTTTATTTTATTGTATTCTTAATGCTTTAATAAATAAATTTTTTCAAGCATTCTGAATAATTATTTTGTGGAGGATACAGTATGTTCTAACATCTATTTAATCTAGTTTATATACTTATTACAATTAGTTTTGTAATAACTTTCTAATATATAAACTAATCATCGAAACAACAGTTTAATCCAAATAAAATAAAGAAAGTAATTTGTTATCCATACTAATATAATAAATGCGAAAGTAACTCTGTCTGTCTGTCTTTCCTTAATGCTAAAACTACGGAACCAATTAGAATGAAATTTGGTACAAAGATAGTCTAAAGCCTGAGCCTGAGCCTAAACATGGGCTACTTTTTAACTAGAAAAAAGGGGGGAAAGGGCGTCAAAGTTTATATGAGAGTCCAAGCGGACGGAGTCACGGGCAGCAGCTAGTAATATATAAATCAAAATAATTATTTAAAGGTCGATCCTGGAACCAACAACATCTTCAAAGGTGTTCACAAGGCTTACTATCAGTGCTGTTATCTCTTAAGAAGAGACCAATTATCAGGTACCAGGCAGGTTCAGAAGCCTGCTCCCGACTTGCTGAAAGAGTTAAGGAGTTAACGAGAAGGGAATCGGTGTTGATGGATAATAATATACCATTCAATGGAGACCTGCCGATACCACAGTTGTTGATATTGGATAGACGTGATGATCCTGTGACACCATTGTTGCATCAGGTTAGTTATTTTCTGCTATGTTATAGAAGAAGTGTATGGGCAATGGTGGGTGACCATCTCCATACATGGACAGCTGCTAACGCCACAGACGAGACAAATTCATTCCACATAGTGGATACAATATCAATCACAATAGCTTTTCTATTGCTTTTTATAATACCGCCCCTGCTTGGCTCGCTATGTATTATTATATATATTTAAACCTTCCTCTATAAAATCTCTATCTATTAAAAAAATCTCATGAGAATCAGTAGCGTAGTCTTAAAGATTTAAGCGGACATAGAGGACAGACAGCAACTTTATTTTATACTATGTACTGATTTTTTAATATACTTAATTTCCAGTGGACCTACCAAGCAATGGTACATGAGCTTTTGGGCATTCACAACCACCGGGTGAGTCTGGCCCATTTGCCGGAGGTGCATAAGGATTTGAAAGAAATTGTGCTTGCTCCAGACCAGGATGAGTTCTATACTAAGGTATAGTTATTTTATATACTACTAGCCTCTCCCCGGGGTTTAGCCGCATTTATGTATTAATTATACAGTTAAACTTTGTTGAATCGCTGTGTGATAAAAAGATCGCATGAAAATCGGTTGGGTAGTTTTAAAGATCTAAGCTATACATACATAGGGACAGACAGACAGTGATAGCGACTTTGTTTCGTACTATGTAGTGATAACAATATCCTTTTACAAATATGTTATATTAAATTTTGTAATGATGAATTGGTGTTAGTGGAAATAAGTTACTATGAATGATTTAAATTTTTATGAAACTAAATTTTATGCATGTCAATATTGTAATTATGTTAAAAAATAATATCTTTATAAAAAAACATTTTTTCTTCTATAGAATCGTTACGCAAATTTTGGTGAGATCGGACAAACTATCAAGTCTTTAATGGACGAGTTCCAGAAGAAAGCCAAGAGTCACCAGAAAGTGGAGAGTATTGCTGATATGAAGAACTTTGTGGAGACATATCCTCTGTTTAAGGTAAAGGAAAATACAATATAGCATGTACATTTTAATATGAAAACTTAAACTTACCTTAGTGACAGACCATTTCTGTTATTCAATTGTCGAAAATGTAGATGTAAACTAAACCTACCAGATAGATACCTGTAAGAAAATTGTTTTTTTGAAAATGTGTAAACATGCAAATAATAATAATTACAAGTGACTGGGGCCGTTAATCTCCAATAGTTATATGTCGAGCTAAAACTCAGCGAAATGGTATCAGTGGGTGGTATGAAAATTTAATTTTTTTTTTCAGAAAATGTGCGGCACGGTGACCAAGCACGTGACGGTAGTGGGGGAGTTATCAGCCAGCGTGGGACGGAGGGAACTGCTGCTTGTCTCCGAGCTGGAGCAAGAACTGGTCTGCCAGACTGATCATCAGAAACACCTACAGGTACATGTCTTGGAGACTGAAAACTCTTTAGACAGGAAAAGTTAACTATCATAATTTAAATACTATTTATTTATTATAATAATAAAATGCTGTCTTCTTTTCTCTCTTTCTTCTTATTCTTTTTGAGGTTGTTTACATTAAGTAAGTTTCTATAATAGGTGTCCTTTCCGAATATCATTGTAATTGCTCCTTTTAAATATCAATAACATCTAATAAAACAAAACTTTCAGCGTATAAAAGCGCTATTTAACAACGATAAAATTCGCGACGAAGATCTTGTAAAGCTGGTGGCGTTGTACGCTCTGCGATACGAGAAGAATGCGAGCAACGCGCTACCAAGTCTCGTGGAACTGCTGAAGGCCAGGGGAGGGGACAGAGCCAAGAATGCTGTACTGGTGCTGGAGTATGGAGGAGCTCATAGCCGCCAGAGCGACCTGTTTGGATTACAGGATGCTACTAAGATTACTAAGAGATTGTTTAAGGTTAGTTAACCGATTCCGTGCGGCGGTGTTTTTCAGACTTTTGTGTCTGGCGTCAAACAAATACGTCCTTACATTTTGTATCCTCTCGGGCATCATACGCCATACGCAAAAGATTAATATGGTGCCTGTGCGGCATCATCCGCACGGAAACGTTTAAGAAGTGTAGTAGTCATTGTGTTTTATCTGTATTTATTTAATTGTTCAGTGTAATATTGTAATATCTAATAAATGGACATCAAAATGGATTGGACATAGAATTTATCTCATTATCACTATCAATATTTATTATATCTATTGGAAGCCAAAAACCATATTTAAATACTAATATTATAAAAGTATATTATAATAGTATGATTGCATCTAAATTGTTGGCGAGGGTGTGATACAATATTGTAAATTAATTATTATTGAGTCTGTTATTATATATAATGACTATTTTTCAAAAACCAAACAATATATTAAAAGTTAATAATTTAAAAAAAGGACATTGAACTACAAACAGAATTCTATATCAAATTAATTATTTTAACATTTCAGGGTCTTAGCGGAGTTGAAAATATATACACACAGCACACACCCCTTCTAAAAGATACTTTGGAAGACTTAATTAAAGGAAAGCTTCGAGAAAATCTTTACCCAGTGGTGGGCGGGGAGGATCTTTCCACAAGTAGAAGGCCTCAGGAAATTATAGTTTTTATAGTTGGTGGAGCTACATATGAAGAGGCGTTGTGTGTCAATCAATTGAACCAGGCATATCCGGGTGTGAGGATTATACTGGGAGGAACCACGGTGCATAATTCAGAGTCGTTTATGGAGGAAATTAAGTTCGCTATGCAGGGAGTAGCTAGGACCCATACGAGGCATATACGGAATGTGTAATTTAAATTTGTTACTATTTTAGAGGAAAGTTTGTGTATATTGTATAGGTTTTGAAAAAACTGGATTGTTTTAGAGAATGATATTTACATACAGATAGACGAGACCCGCGGGGCACGGCTTGTTAGCTAAAGGGTGTTATTAGATAAAAAAATATAAAGAATGTGGTAGAGCATATTAATATATTGAGGCTGTATAAAGAATACATATGTAGTAGTGTTTACATTCCATTTAAGTGCAGAATGCCTTTTGCAATCGATCAGGGATGTAATGAATATGAAATTTGGGATATGGATTAAGGATACGGATATGAAATTATTTCGAATTATCCGTTAGTTTCTTATTTATATGTCACCATTTCGTAGTATCAGTCTGTGAGTAATTATTACAGCTATTTAAAATGAAAATGATTATTAATAAATATTGAGTGTTATCTTATCGTCTTAAAATAAAAATGCCTCCCCTATCCGAAACTTTTATTTCGGATTCGGTTACGGCTACGGAGTACGGAGCTCCCTTACATCCGATACTTACGAGACTTGAATAGCGCGATCCGTGGAGCGCGCTCCATGCAGCGCGCGATCGGAACGCTTTGGATCATCCGGTGTGGATCCGGCTAATATAATGTTTGAGACCACCCTTTTCTCTTAGTTTGAAATTTGTATAATTTAATTTAATAACTACAAGTATTTTAAAACTTTTTGTATCTGACATTTCTCGGCACGTTTTTTTTTCGTGTTTAATAATATATTCAAGAATCTATATTAATTATTAGTTATAAGTGCCAAATATTTATTCTTATTTATAATATTAATTTAAACTGTGCAAGTCAAAATAAATTCCTAAGTCAAACCTCTCTTTTATTTTAACAACCAACTTGATTACTTTATTATTATTTAAGGCTTTATTTAAGGCCGGCAACACACTCGTGACATCACGAGTGCTCATGGGCGGCGCTGATCGCTTTCCATCGGGTGACGCGCCAGTTCGTTTGCCCCCTATTATATAAAAAAATGTGTAAGAGATGGGGAATAAAATAAAACTGCCATATTGTTGTGTTCAAAACACATTTTTTTAACATTTTTTATTGAAAAATACGACGCCGGTGTACGCGTCCCGTCCGGGCGACGCGCCGGACTACAAAACAAACAAGCCTAAGCATTCATATTCATCCTCAACACTTCATATAAAAACCTTCAGTCTTTGACGCCTCGCCTCAACTCTCAACGCTGGAAGTTTCGAGAAGGTTCTCCGGCGAGACCGAATAGCTGGTGACGTCCCCTCGAGGCGAATTACGCAATAGTACCTAGTTTTCCAATTACAGCAGTGGAGCGGCATTATGCGGCATAATGCTTAACGTTGAACGTTTCAACTACAGCAACGCTTCACACAACCGAGCACTCTCAAAAGTACTAAGTAATTGCATGTGCAGTGACAGAAATTTAACAAATGTTAACTTGTCTTTAAGTTGACATTGATCGAAATGTCGCACAATGCTCTGTAATTGGAAAACTACGTATAATATTCGGGCGTCAGACGCGCATTTTCCGTGACGTTTCGAAAATTCCGCGCTCGCAAAACAAGTGCCACATCAGGTACATACAAAAATAAAAAAAGCTGTATATTCAATCGGCAGTCGACCGTCCGCGTCGACTGGATAGCTTTTTGTTTCGTTTGGTTATTTTTCCATTAATGAAATGAATCGACGTTGACATTTCAAGGCACAAGAATTTATCGTGCGTCGGTACAACGTTGCGGCCGCACCGTTGGCGTTTGGCACCGGCCGCGGTGACGCGACTACATCAATTATAAATCATCACTTACAAATCAATTATTGGCGAAAATATCTAGCGAACGGTGCAGCCGCAGCGTCATCGACGAGCGTACGTTTACTATATAGAGTATCAAAACTGTTCCGAATGCACATCGCGTTGCATTCACGTTTGGGACCGGATAATGTTCCGAAATATTAGTAGCAAACTCTTTGACGGCCCGTCGCAGCAGGTTAACATCAAACCATAGTTTGTTTCATCTGTGATGCAATTAAAAGCTTGCTACTAAACTCTTTCATCGCACTTTACAATTTCACACATAACATTTCTCTCGCATATACATTTATTTTCGTGGGATAAATATTATCCATTCAATCCATAGAGTATTAGCTAAAGTAAATAACTTAAAGAACGTGTTTTTTCTTCTGAGGTCGCTCGGTTCGACAATAGTATGCAGGACCTCGCTTCCACTTCACCCGGTTTCACTTACATTTATGACAATATTTTTCGAAATTTACATTAATTTCTTAAAGATCTCAATGACCTTGAACGCCATTGCGTATCAATTGTTATAGGCATTTAAATAATAGGTACACAGATAAAAACCCTAGTCCATCATAGTGAAAGAAAATTAACAATCATGTGCCCGGCTGGCTACGAAATTGTCTTTTTAACGACAGGTGAAGTGAGAAAACTCTAGAAGGCACCGATAATCGTTGCCCTTGAGTATTTCCTCTAGAAATTCATAGTACCGGCGACAAGCGAACATTCATGAATCACACTGAGTATTTCGCGCTACATTCGCGATCACCGTTCACCGTTCACCGTTCACCGTTCAACAACCGCCCCGCGCTCGGGAACGCATTCATACATAAAATATCATCCATTAACACGTAACAAACAACACTCCCGTAGAATATCTCACTCACAACAATCACGCGGTGGACGCACGCACGCTTCGATAAAACTCTTAAAGAAAAACAAAAAAAAAATGAAGACAAAAAAAATGAAATGAAAACTAAAACAACGCCGGTAGCAGCGCGTTGTCGAAGCTTCGAGAACGCGTTGGCGCCGGCTTAGGCCCTTCCCGACATTTTTTTTTTGGGATTTTTTTTTAAATATTCATTTTTAGACAATAGTGTGACAAATAATATTTGAGTAAGCCGTTGAGGAAAGGACTTTCGAATTCTCAGCTACTTTATACCTATATATTACATATGTACACGTAACTAATGGGACTTAGGATTTTTTATACAGTAGGTAAACGCGCGTTCATACAGCTAACTAGTAACTACATATGTATACACACTGCTATCCTGGAAGGGAATTGGAGCCATATTCGTTATAACGGAAATGTGGACCGATCAATTCGAAAACCTATCTACTTGTATAATTGGAATCTTAGCTAGGCAGACCTCAGTTAAGACTCACTTATGTTCAATGTGTTATATACTTAAGAGTTATAAATCAAAACTGAACTTATCAATGTCATATTATGTTTAAATTTTGGTTTTAAGGTTCAAACCTAAGAGGTATTTTATATATGAAAAACAAGCCAGCTAGAACACAAAAAAACCAATGTAATAGACACTCTTCGCTAAACTAATTTACATATTACATGACCCTATTTTCATAGATTATGTCCGGATGTGAAAATTAAATATACTGCTAACTCTTATGATCTCACACTAGTAATATTCTTTAATAGAAGCATCGAAATTAGAACAAGTGCACTTTTTGATTTTGAATTATTTCTTTCTATATTTTTTCAAAAAATTTTTTGTTTAGAAATCACGTTGGCCATGTTTGATTTATCGACAATTTTCATTTAACATATCAATAGTATTTTTTTATTTCACCTCAACTTGTGTGTATGTATGTATGTAATATGTATCTATATAGGGTAAATATAAACATGTTTAGCGCATAGATGTGAATGAGTCCACATTTGGCGCTACCCAGGGAGCACCGCGCGGAGGTCATGGACTATGCCCCCCTTCATACAGACAGACATGCAAACTATTGCTTGTGTTCATATACTGAATTTATTGTGATAATATATATTAAGCTGTAGAATTTATTTGAATGTGGCAATCTATAGACCTATAAAAAGGTTACTAAAATACTTTTTTTTAAAACATGAAAACAGTCTAAACAGGATAGGGTTCTATTTGACATATGTAGTTGAAAAAACAAAGTTAATATTTTACAAAGGCCAGCTTCGTAAAATTTGATTGAAACATTCCTTAAATTGACTTTTCCTCGGAAACAAATAAGCAACTTGGTTATTTATTATTTAGTCAATATTTTTTTGTAGAGTATTATGTCCACACTAACTCATTATCCCCATAAATGCCTGAATAATTAATTAAATTTATCAACTAAACCCAGTTTATAAACACAAGCGTTTCCAACCACTCTGCGATCCGACCCTAGACTATTTCTACCGAACGCGTTAGCTTAGGGATGCCTATGATAGCTCCGATGTATAGGAATAAATACATATTAATCGCAATATACATATATTAATAAATATTCATTGCTACACTACACTATTTAGGTTCTCGTGTGATGAGAATGAACATATTAAACTGTAAATAAAAAAAATCAATATTAACAAAAACTGAATAAAATTATATCTGTTCTGTACATATACTTTATGTATATACAAATTATTTTCAAATTAAGAGATTACTTTTCATTTGTATGTATAGTATGTCTATAACTAATGTCAGACAATTTATATAGTATTGTAAAAACAAATTGTACAACATGTTTTCTTTAGTGCAGATTCACACATACTGAAACAAAATTTAGACAGCGTTCTATCCATTCTTATCACAAGAGAAAACTATTATCAATATAATACAACATCGGCACAAAACCTATAATTTCGCCTCATCATGCCGACATTGTAATGCTACCTATTTTAATGTCTCTTTATTGTCACATCTTATTCCCTTTAAATATATGTTTTTTACCCAAACCTGAACGCTAATTTTGGTAAAAAAAGTTCATATATTCATTTATAATAACCATTCACTCGCTCACACACCCTAGCACAACTCAGTAAGGCAGTAATCGTAAATATATTATACATTTACATTATATATAACTTATCTTACACATCTGATATTTACATCGGATGTAAATAGCGAGCTACAGACAGACAAAAAACAGAGTCAAAGTCAACAACAATGTTATAAGGATACCAACGAAATTTTTTTATTGCATCTGTTGTAACAATATATTAAATTGATTGGAAAATTATATAGTGTTTTTGATATTTTGTCTGTCTGCATCGGAAGCATTCCTCAAAGAAGCAACATTGGAATTCCGAAGGGTACAATTGACTCATAATGGAATCCGTGAGCTAACACTATAATAAATATGAAACGCATCATCAGGCGTTCTAACAATATTCGATTGGTGGTATCTGGTAGAATTCAGCATTATGTATCTAATATTTTTGCTTTAAAAAGAGGTGTATATATACATCTTTAATTAAAAAAATTGTAATGAAGCTGCCATTATAAATAGAGCTTTTTAATAAATATTTATTTTGTTGAAAGTTTAACAAATGTTATGTTTTATATATAAATGACATCAACACAAGGTAATTTTCAGTTCATAGCTACAGCTCAATAATACATATTAAACAAATAATTTAAGGATTTAAATTGATAACATATAACAGACAGTTGCTTCATTTACCATGAATTTATTTATGAAAAATGTTCAACAATAAAATATCAAACTTATATGATATTACGTGTATAGGAGCTGCCTATATATATAAATAAATTAAAAGAGATAAAAAAACCATGAAAATAAGGTACTAAATTCTACCATCCACCAATATTGTAAGATTCTCTACCTATACAAGTTCGACTCGATTGCCGATTAGCATTCCAATATTCTACATATTGGTTGAATGCATTACCAAACCGTGCTGCGAAAACCCTATGTTATAACTAGTCTTATACCAAGCTTTTCTCGCTTGTTCAATATCTACTGTCATATTATAGTTGTTTGTGTGTGTTTGATATGCACTACCATGCAGACCTATAAAAATGCAAGATATTAAATCTTATCGCATGACTTATTAGTAGACTTTGTATATTTTTGAAGTCAGATACTATAACATACTGTGTAATTTTATCGTTTAAATTTATTTTTAAGTCTATGTATTGCTTCTTGCTACTTAAGTGAATGTATCTTAATAAGATTATCATATATTACTTAAAGTGTTATTATTTTTGGTTTAGCTCAATTATGTTATATATAGAATTGACATAGCATACATCACATACACAAATACTAACTAGAATATGACATTACCCCAGGTGTATATGTGTTTAATTGTAAGACTATCGGACAGTGACTGATCACCCATTCTATAAGAGGTATTATTCTATAAGATGTTTAGTTTAAATACCCTCTCGATTTATTTCCTAATAACAATATTATAAAATAGACATAACATATACCTATAGTACCAGATATTTTGCATAGTAACATAAATCATATTTGAAAACAATAACTGTATTATATGTCAAATTTTTGTGCCACTTTTGATATTTATTTATTAATTATGAGTCATATGATAATAAAGATATAGTAAACAATGTTACCTTGATACATTGAACTTATAGTTGAAGAAGCTACATATTCATGTTTCTCGATACATGTTAACACTAAACCTTTCGAGGGGTAACACTATAACTTCACATCCCTTGTGATCTCGATCTTGAAGTCACTATGACGGTGATTGGTCACTTAGAACACTATGATCTTCATGTCACTATAATGGTGATTGGTCACTTGCGAGGTCACAATAACACTACACTATCCCGGGTTTAGCTGGTATGCTATACATTGGTGTCAGCACGGTGATGGGTGATGCTCTATGGGTGAGAGGAGTGCATGCCTGGAGTCGTGGAGCCAGACGGCTGTGCTGGTGGCAGCAACACTTGCTGTAATGAGAGCGTACATGTTATTTATATGGACTAGATATCGTAATGAAGGGATTAGGGACTTTAATCAAATTTTAACTTTAAGCTCGTACCAAAATTATACCTTTATAAAAAAATATTTTTGTTATTTATATTTAATAACAAGTTATACATTGGTCCTTAATTTCCGATATTTCGCTATTTGATATTTGAGACACATCTGTATATTTTTCATAACTTTTTTTAAATGTTTTGTATGCAATTGAACTTGGACTTGATCAATTTATGACATTCTAAGAATGACAAGGGTCTGAGACACAGTATACATACATTATATTTACACTCTTAACATACTTCCTACTAATATTATAAACTAGCTGACTCGTGCCCACTTCGTTGGGCATAATGTTAACAATATTTTTTATATAGCCTATGACACTCAGCAATAATGTGGCTATTGGTGAAAGAATTTTTTAAATCGGTTCAGTAGATCCCGAGTTTACCCCTTACAATTTAAAACACATACTACTTCTTTATAATTGTAATCGCATAGATTTAAAATTAAAAGTTTATGGGAATTTATGTATGGATGTATGTTTGTTATTCTTTCACACAAAAATGGCTGGAGAGATTTAGTTGAAATTTTTATATGTTATTCCCCTATCACATATAATAATTTTAACTAAACCTGTTGCATCCTACGTACTAATCCAGGGGGATACTTTGCATCCCGGTTTAGCTATAGTTCCGGGAACGAGCGCTACTAGCACTGGTGGAACATGTCTCCGTTACCTACCTGCACGGGGTGCGGGTGGTGCGGGTGGTGGGGGTGGTGCGGCGGCGAGGCGGTGGGCGGCGCGTGGTTGAGGTACGCCACGTGGTGGTGGTGGTGGTGGTGCGCGCCGCCGCCCGGGCCCATCAGCGGGCACAGCACCTGCACGTACGTTGCTTATCAGATATGAAGTAGGAAAAGTAAAGATTTTGTTACTGACTACTGTCATGTGTATGTTTTATTATTTTCAAGACGTGTTATGTACTTTTTGAAGTATTTAAGTAAGTAATACCTAGGTATATCGTGTTAAGAGTGTATGTTATATTAAATGTAAGGAAAAACACAAACACACACTAGTGAGTCATAGCGATGATAGTGTGTGTGTGT
>JADANM010006423.1:1441956-1455340 GCA_026213755.1 Eurema hecabe
TCTTGGTTCTCTCGGATCTCTCTGTTCCCTGACATCCCTCGACTCTCTGATATCCCTTGTCTCCCTAACATCCCTCTGTTCTCTCTGATCTCTGGGATCCCTATCTCTCTGATCCCTCATATCTCTGGGCTCTCGCTGGTCACGTGGTTCCCGCTGATCTCTTGATTCTCTTTGATCTCTGGATTCTCTTTGATCTCTAGATTCTCTCTGGTCACGGTCTCGCTGGTCTCTCTGGTCGCGAGGGTCTGGTGCGTGCCGGCCTCCTCGATTTGGTGGGTCTGATGCGGCGTTCTAAGATTTAATAACAGGTAAAAATAATTTTTAAAAATTATTTGTTTAAATATAAATTAAAATAAATAATGCTACTAAATAAAATTAGAGTATAGAACAAAGTCCGTTTATTCCTGGCTCGCAGGTTGTTTGGAAGAGATAACTCAGTGATCTCTTGATCTTTTAAATCTGCCTTTTGTACTGGTTTTTTTTTTCAATAATAAAGAGTTATATTATTATTATTTTGACAAATTTACATAACTAACCTTATTTAGAACATTTTCATCACATTTATGTTAACATGTTATTTAATATTTAAGACTTTCTGGTTTATAAAATCTCTCTGGTGAAGGACAAACTTAAATACTAATATATTAAGAAATCATTTATTATTCACAAAAAGCTGGTCAATGTTACATTAACATAGTAATTAAACAATCTCGAAGAACATTATTAATACATGAAAAAAATTGTCATCATATCAACTATTTATGGGAAAATTAATAATTCATATACTTGTCCAAACTCACATCTTTACAAATATCAGTCAATTTTTTTTAATAAAAACGTCTATATCTTCCTCTATAAGGTCTATAAGTCGATGGATGGTCACGGTTATGATAGGGGTGGTTATTCGATGGTTCGTCATGAGTACGGTAGGGGTGGTAGAAATTATTTCTATGGTGGTATCTACTAACGTGGTGGTGGTGCGGCGGGAACTGACGCGCCGGGACCGGCGTTCGAGGCTCGCCGTTCATTTTGTTGTTCGACGCTCTGTAAATAATCAAAGTATGTATTACTAAGTGACCCGGGCCAATTTGTTGGGCATAACGTTAATAATCCTTTTTTATTTTTGTAACTTTATTATATAATCTATGACGTTCAGCAATAATGTGGCTTGCTATTGGTGAAAGAACTTTTAAAATCAGTTTCGTAGATCCCGAGGTTACCACAGACAATTTAACAAACACACAAACTTAATTCTTTATAATATAAGTATAGATATAGATAAATTAATGAATACCATATATGTAACCAAAATCACAGATTTAAAACTGCTACTGTCGTGTGATTTTGTTCAATCATTTTTGTAGATATTACATTACTGTACCGTGATCCGAAGTCTTATATTTTATCTTATTAGACTTTGGATCAAGTAAGTAATTTTAATGTTCTGCATTGCATTGTTCAAAATATAATATTAACACCTTTTAGTTGAATAATGTTTTTATAAAAAAAACAAGTCGGGTAAAGGAATTAAATTTAAAACATCAAAAAACTTTCATCAAGAGCAAAAATTTGCCTCTCAATCAAGTTCATGGGGTTTGGGTCTATTGTATGGTTTGAGTTTTCCGACTTAAGTCCTTTATACCTTGTGTATATTTTTTACGAGTCATTTGTGAGTGTACCTTGTGTGTAAATGTTATGGTCTAAGATCAGTTTCAAGCAAAAAACAGATGAGCGTACTAATCCTGCAGCCAGATTTCGTACTATTAGAGAATCATCAAGATTAAGTTAATTATCAATATTCCATGTTACAACGCTAACAATCAGTGCGCACAACTCGCACAGGCACCGCTCCCGGACGCACACGGCACTACTGACAGTTTACAACTCATGTATATATAGAATGTATCATATCATCATATGTATAATATATATATATATATATATATATATATATATATATATATATGTGCGTACGTACGTATGCGCATGGTGTGGGAACGGTGGTGGGTGATGACCAGCCGCTTGGGCAGCATAGCTTTTGCCCCCGGAATTTGTTCCTGAATTCGCGTTCGGACCACCGCCTGACGGACTCGACACCTGTTGGTATAAAGACAAATTAATTTTTATATTTTCATTACTGGTCGTTTTGTGTTAAAATAAAATTATGTTTAATGTATAATATTAAAATGATTAGCCCAATCCTATTTCAAAATTTCCTTTTATGGTGCGACATATGGTTCTTAGGAAGAGAAAGGAACAGGTGTAGATTTAAGGGTCTACAGGAAGGATAGTTTCAGCAAGTATGTAATAAAGTTTTTTTTTTACATTTATCAAGAGATCATGCAGAAATTGTTACCGTAAGGTTGGCAGGAGTTGATAATGCAGGAATGGTTCCTGTATGCTTGGCAGGTGTGGTTTGTGCACCCACACACGTGCGTGCGTGTGTGTGTGTTCCCTGTCTATTATGTTTCTTTTTTATTCTATAAAGTGGTGAGACGAGCTGGACGCCCTACTGATGGTAAGAGAAACGCCAGCCCATAACCAATGTAGTGCTACCCAGAACTACATTGACGCTCCCCACTTAGTCATCAGATGTTAAGACTCATCAGCCCAGTAATCACGCTGGCTACAGTGCCCGTTCAGGCGGTTGAATGTCTGGCACTCTCCAAAGAATCAGGAATGGTAACGGTATGGTTATCAGACGTGTTGCGTGTGTGTGCATGTGTGCGTGATCCCTGTCTACTATGTCGAAGGGATGGTGCAGGGTTGGTTATCAGACGTGTGCGTGTGCGTGTGCGTGCGTGCGTGCGTATGTGTGCATGTGTGCATGTGCCCTGTCTATTATGTTAAAGGGATGGCGCAGGGCTGGTTACCGCGTGGTCGGCGGGCGGCGTGAGGTGGTGGCGGGTGGGGCGCGGCTCCTTGTCGCGCGGCTTGCCCCCCGGGGACCCGCCCCCGCCGCCGCCCCCTTTCACCGGCTTGCCCACTTGCTGCTGCTGGAATTTACATAGTAAACATTTAATTTATTAATTTACATCAAGTTTTTCTTAACAACATGAATATCTGTTTCCACATTTTTTCGTATGAAACCTTCAACTAGGAAAAAATATGACTAAATTGTATTTGTATTCAAAGCAATTTACATTAAATTAGATTAAAATTCAATCTCATCTCACGAGTCATATTTAGACTCAAAATTCTTAACTATATTATAATAATTTGTTTGTTTGTAGGCGCTTATCTAAGAAACTACAGGTTCAAGTTAAAAATATATATATATCGGCGCCAAGGCGTTCACACGGTGCTGCGGGACGCGATAAAACACACTTATGGATTGTGTTGAAATATTAACTCTTAAGAAACCCTTTTTGGCGTCAAGAATTTAACAAGTGCTACAGAACGCGATACGTAACACTTGTAATTTGTAAAAGTATTCTAATCCACATCGACGCCGTTGACGGGTCGACGATAAAGCTTGTTAAAATATTGTTACCCCTACTCCTTCAACAAAAACTGTTTGTATACTATTCCATACTACTTTTTGTATAAATGGGGCCATCCGATACCAAGCTGGAACTTGCGTTCGGATCCTTGAATAGTACGGACCTCTCGCAATAAAAGAAATTGTTAAGGAAGAACATAGTTTCATTCACCATGGCCAACTATGAAGTTAGTGACGTCAGCAATGCGGACGTCAGCCCTACTAAATACAACACCGCTCCGTTATATACATATATTTGAATTGACTAGTGAATTCTCTTTAGTCCAGTCAATCCCGAGGAGAAGGTAGGTCTTGAATCTTATCAAAGCCATTTCTTATATTGAAATGTTTCAAAGTAATTACAAAAATAATTTATATGACTAGCTCCCCCACGGAAATCTATCTCCAAATCAGCAAGCACCATCTCACCTGCCCGTTCTTCCTCTTGTTGGGTATCACGTACTTCTGCTGCTCGTGCTGGGGCCGCACCACTGCTGCGAACCTCTCTTCTTCATCACCATTCTCTAACTCTATGCGCGCCTTGTATGTGGCCGCTCCTTCTATCTCTGCTGCTATCTCTTCCGCTTTCGCTTCTGCTTCTCTGTTAATTCAATGGTTTGTTAATGCTGATGTTGAGAAAATTACGGAGACTAAACATGACTCGATTATATGTGTGTTAATTGATTTATTTTTGTTACATACACAAAAAAGAGTACAAATAACTATAGGTATGTAAATTACAGCCTTGTCAATAATGAGTGATTTTTATCAGGTAACTTACAAACATAAATATATGATGAATGCTGCTTAAATATGTAGTATAAATAAGTAATATTCACACTACTCTAATGTGGCTGGTTTATAAGGTGCTATATATTAGAATAAATTGACAAAATATAGGCTACTATTTTTTGAACACTATTTTAACATGTGAAAAAAATAATTATCTATAAAAAAAAAAAAAAATATACTTCCAACAAATTAATAGATCTATATAAACGGCGTCTAACACTACAAAAGATATAATCTTTATATCTAGATTCAACCTTTATTCTGTATGGATATACTCTCTTCTTTAGAATTAGAATCAACACGGATGATAATGAGTATACTGAGGTTGTTATGACTGTGTGTGTGTGTGCGTACGTGTGCGTGCTTGAGCGTGTGTGTGTCAATGTCTGCGTGCATGTGTGCGTGCGTGCGTGCGTCCCTCACCTATAGTCCTGCGTGTCCTTCCTCTGCAGCTGCAGCGTGTAGCCGGCGAGCGAGTGGTCGTAGGTGCTGTGCACGCCGTACACCTCCTCGTTCTTGCGGAACATGTCGTTGGCGTCCCAGCCGTTGGCGCGGTGGTCCAGCTCGAGCTCGTCGAGGCGCGCGTCGCCGTTGAGCGCCGGCGCGTCGCCCGCCTCGCCCTCGCAGCCGTCCCACGGCTCTAGCTGCCGCTCCTCGCCGGGCCGCCCGTTGCCTGCGAGCACCATCGTGACGCTTTATGCTTGCTTTAAGATTTTATTTTGTAACGAGGTTCTTCGAGAAGGAAAGCAAGCCGGTTGTTTTAGTTCGGTCTTTTTTTTGTTATTAAAACAAATTTTGTATTTTTTACAAATAAAAGTTTAAATCCTTCACTAATCAATCGAAAGAAAATTCTCAAGTTTTTATTTATAGTATTGAGACATACAAGCAGGCGAGCCACGTAAAGAAAAGTGGTCATGAACACTCGTGGAGCTTAACAGCTCAGGAATGGGTTGTCGGCCTTTAAGGAATAATATCTGCACATTGCGAATAGAGTTACGTCTTGAACTTTAACACTTGAATTTAATGTACTTCTTTATTTGTTTGATTATACATTTTTGAATCCGGCGGTTTTATTGAAAAAATAAATACTTGGGTACACCCTACAAAAATTAAAGCTTTACCTTTTTTAACATTATTATTTATAGAATTTAAATTTCACATTCAAACAATCTTAAAATAAATAGCTTCCAAAGTAGGTGTACAAATATGTCATTAACACTAAACAAACTTGGCAGGTATATTTAAAACTAAAAGAATAATAAAATATTTTCTCAAGCCAACCTTCATCCTCACCGTTAATCTTGCTGGATATCGCGCTGTCCGTCTGGAACACGTCGTGGGTCGCGTACTCCAGGTCGGAGTCCTTGGCGCGGATCGACACCACATCCTGCGGCTTGAATATCAGCTTCTCGACCACTGAGTCGACGGCCACCACGCCCTCTTGGTCCACTCGATGGGCTACTTCTAACACCACCTGTTGATATAATCATTAATTAATTAATCGGTCGAAGAGAAGATTAAACATGTAACGTTTCCAGTGAGCAATCTTTCGGCGAGTTCAATAGCTAGTTTATATTCATATATAAAAAATCAGCTCATACTGATGAACCAGGAATGGCTCACATTGTTTCTGGTGAAATTGTATGTTGTGTTGTGATGTTCATTGTTTATTTTTAGTTAAATAAGTCAACGGCTCGGGTATGCGGTAAAACTCAAATGAGTTTATGATAACAACCGCGCAATAAATAAATTAAAAAAATAAAAAAGAGTTTTGCTAACAATGCTAGTGTTTCAATTACAGAGCATTGTGCGACATTTTGATCAATGTCCAATTAAAGAAAAACATTTCTTAATTTTCTGGCTGCTGTAATTACACGCATCGAGCGAAAGCACTACTTAGTTCTTTTGAAAGTTATATCGAGAACTTTGTGTATGAAGTATGTGTGAAGAAAGATGTAGTTATAATATTCAACGTTAAACATTGATCCTTATAATGAATGCAGACTTCTAAATTATAAAATAACTATTAAATCATTTCTATATACTAAATAAAAATGCGTATTACTTTGTGCGAAGCAAATTTATTTTTTGCTTTTTAGTTTGAAGTCGGTTTATTTTTTGTTAAAAAATATTTTATACATCTATACATATAATAAAAACGTAACGGGTCGCTGTCTGTAAATGGAAGTTTTATGAGAAAAAATATTATAGGAGACCTTTATTAACGCAATAGAACCCAAAACAATGATTTTTGGAATTTTTGTCTGTTTGTTTGTGCACGCTAATCTCAGAAACGGCTTATCCTATGTAGATGGGGTTCAATGATATATTGTGGTAAGCTTTACTTAACATTTAGTGTTTAATTCATGTCAATCGGTTGATAAACAAAAAAGTAATGGCAATTTAAAGAATCCCGTTGAACTCGCTGAACGTTTGTTGGCGCGGGTTAGGCATTTTCAAAAATGCTGCCCAAAGTCACTTTTCTACGCGGGCGAAGTCGCTGGCACAGCTAGTAATATAATAATGATAATGATTATTATGCACGTTATCTTTATCAAATCCGTTACATACAAAGCAGTAATTACTAATAGTAAGTAACAAGTATGTAAAAAACGAATTTCTCTTCGAAGATTGCGTGTCGTTAGATAATAACATATCAGTTGAAACACATCAACAATCTCTCGTATATTCTTTTTTTTTTTTTTTTTTTTTATGATATGAAGAGGGGAGACGAGCTGACGTATTATATTATATATTCTATACGACACTGTATTTTCATTCATCATTTTAGAAAAACTTATATATTTACTAGCCGTTTTCCGCGGTTTTACCCGTGTAGTTCCCGCTACCGGGACAATACCGGGATGTAAGCTATCCTATCTTTTAAGTTGGATCAAACTGCACACGGTGTGCAAATTTAATTTAAAATCGGTTCGGTAGTTTAGGAGTCAATCGTAGGCAAACCACGTGACACATAATTTATATACATATAAACTAAGATAAGATTAAACACTAGCTGACCCCACGCGACTTTGTCCACGCTTTACCTATCCTACCTGTAACCTTATTATACCCTATATGTACTTATTTTTAACCGACTTCAAAAAAGGAGGTTACTAAATTCGCTTTTGCCAATCCAAGAAACACAATAACTGTTTGTTTGATTAAATCGATGCAGTATAGATTGTTGTAGCAATTACTTGGTTCAAAAATATAATAAATGAAAATACGTATTACTCTATGCGAAGTAAAATTTTTGCTCTTTAGACTGAAGTATATTTATCCATGATCGTACTACAAAGAACATTCGAAAAAAAAATTTATTGAAATCTCGACAGCTAGCTATGATACTAGTAGATACCTACTATTATTCCATAGGCCGTCGACACATCCGCACTAGGAAGTTGGAAGATAAGCGGCATGATTCACCAGTAACAACCGATCACGCTCGGCTCGAGGTATTAGATTACCGTTCGTCACTTTGTCATATAATTTTTCATTGTTGTCACACGTAGTATATTACACATTGTACGTACAATTTTGCTTTGACGATGTTTTATAAGGAAATTTGTAATTTAAAAAAACGAGAATTTTGTTGAATTATATAGTTTTAATCGTATTTTCTGTTACCATTACATTACCGGGATAAAAATTATCCTAAATGACAATCCAGAGCCTAATATAAATAATAGATTTGTTATGTTACGAGCTGACTCGTGCTCACTTCGTTGGGCATAATGTTACGTATCGTTTTCGGTTTTTTTTATATAGCCTATAACACTCAGCAATTATGTGGCTTTCTATTGGGGAAAGAATTTTTATCGGGCTTAAATTTGCAGTGCAGGTAGATGTTATGACGTAGGCATCCGCTAAGAAAGGATTTTGATCATTTCTACTCTCAAGGGTATAAAATAGGGGATGAAAGTTTGTATGAAAATCCACGCGGGCGGAGTCGAGGGCAACAGCTAGTTAACTATAATATCATAGGCCATAGCCTATAAATTTAAAATCATCCAAATCCATTTAGTAAATATTGCTTAGAATCTTTGTTAAAGTGTAACAACATGAAACACGTAACTTCTCACCACTTAAGCCCGACTATTAACGATCGTTTACACCTACAAAAAAAGAAATTCCTCGGTGACATTTCCGTGAAATGGTAACACTTAAAACTATGAATTTCGTTAATTACCTACACACTTCTGACGTCCCGGCACAGTTACTGCAAACGGCCATAAATAATCTTATCAATACGTTTAATTAGTACATAGTTATAATAACTCTGACGACTGCTTGGCGCAGTGGTAACACAACGCTTTCTGCGCGAATGGTCGTGGGTTCGATAATCGATTCCCACACCGGAAAAATATATTTGTAAATTACATTTGTATTTTTTTGGGGTCTGGGTGTTGCTAAGTATTGTATGTTTGTATTTACAAAAGAAAAGTATGTATATGTAATTTATTCCGTTATCTAGTTGACATAACACAAGCTTCGGCTTAGCTTGGAACTAGATGGCGCTGTGTATAAATATACGGAAAATATTTATTTATTTAAGTATCAGAGGTATAGGGGGTAGTTTTGTTTGAAGGATTTCTTATAATATTTACTAAGCTTGCTTATTGAGTTCAGTATTAAAGTAAAAACCGTTTATAGGCGCGTGCTTATAATTTTTTTAAAAGCTCGTCGACTCGTTCGTACTTTGACTTGGCTTATCAATAATAATACCTATGTTGTTATAATTTGTGCTTAGACCATTTAAAAGAAAGGAGGAAGTTCTCAATTGGCCTGTTTTCTATGTACGTTGTTATACAATTATTTCGTAGATTTTACAATCTAATAAGGTAAGCAAATATACAAAATACTGTATGTTTTTAGACAATTTTTTCAAAAATTACATACTTTAACACTTTTTTATGAAGTCTGTGCCAAATTTAATTAAAATTTCATTTTTTTTAAGTTGCAAGAACCTTTACAAAAAAACTTTTAAAATGCTAAATTAACAACTGGATAAAATTTCCGATGCGGGCGATCGAACCCACTACCTTTCAGCGTGCAGGAGGTATCTTACACCTATAACCACTGCACCGATCGGTCACCTACGGAAGCTGCGAGTAAGAATGTATAATTCCCGCTATAATCGCATATCTAGACGTTTTAGACCAAAAGTGAAAGCGGTTCCGGCTGCCGCAGACTTGTAATATTGGAAACTCATTAATGTTCTTCACAATATAGTATTATTTTTAACCGACTTCAAAAAAGGAGGAGGTTTTCAATTCGTCTGACGTCTAAATTATAAAATAACTATTAAATCATTTCAATATACTAAATTGAAATGCGTATTACTTTATGGGAAGCAAATTTATTTTTTTCTTTTTAGTTTGAAGTCGGTTTATTTTTTGTAAAATAATATTTTTTATTAATTTTTCACTGCATAGTATAAAACAAAGTCGCTTTCTCTGTCCCTCCAACCCTGTGTTTGCTTAAATCTTAAACTACGCAACGGATTTTTATGTGGTTTTTATTGTTTAGATTGAGTGATTCTAGAGGAAGGTTTATATGTATAATACATGCAGGCAAAGCCGCGGCTGGTCGCTAGGTCTTTATTATTGTATCTTCATTCTCAGTCTCGTCTTAACACCGTAAGCGCGATTCACAACTCGGGAAATATGTCACTAGCATCTCACATTTAGCATCAGTTCTAAAGAACATACAACCTTGCATGTCAACAAAGAACTACAACACTTATGTTTTGTACCGCCGTCAATAATTCATTAAACAAATTGGTCCGAGAAAAAAACCTATCACAAACGACTGACTTATGTAAATGCAACAAGTGACGTCGGCCAGTTGTTATACATATTCATAGAGACGTCAAATTAACGATAGCGATAGTGCTGCTTTGATGACTGTGCGCTACATTATTGGATATTATTGAAAATTGTCTTAACAATGTCCTTTCAACCGACTTCAAAAAGGAGGAGTAGTATGTTTTTTTTCTTTCCATGTTTGTTACGCGATAACTCCGTCAATCATGAACCGAAAAATGATACCTCAAGGGTGGTCCCATTTAAATTTAATAATAAAAAAAAACAATCCCCAAGGGTGGAAAATTGGTGATGAACTTTTTTATACGAAATACTTCCCCCGATTATATACCAATTTGAACGATTATTTTTTTGTTGAATAGGTATTATCAAAAGTGTAGTTTCATGCGAATTTGAAGAAAATATTTCACCCCCAAGGGTGGACAATTGGGGATGAACTTTTTTATACGCAATATCTCCGCCGATTATGAACCAATTTGAATGATTTTTTATTGTTGAATAGGTATTATCATGAAGTCGGTTTTTTAAAGTTAATTATTTAAGAAACCTAGCCGTTTTACCCGCAAATATGCGTATAGTATACACATTTTTATATTATAATAGGGGGCAAATGAACAGGCGCGTCACCCGATGTTAAGTGATCAGCGCCGCCCATGAGCACTCACGCTATTACGAGTGTGTTGCCGGCCTTTTAAGGATAGGTACGCTTTTTTTTGAAGGTCCCCAAGTCGTATGTGTTTGAGAACACAGCTGACCAGTGCCCACTTCGTTGGGCATAATGTTAATTATCCTTTTCGGTTTCTTATATAGCCTATGACACTCAGCAATAACGTGGCTTTCTAATCGTGAAAGAATTTTTAAAATCTGTCCAGTTGATCCCGAGATTACCCCTTACAATTTAACAAACACAAACGTTACTACTTTATAATACCTACTATTAGTAAAGAAGTATTATATAAAAAAACTTAATATTAGTAATACATAGCATTAACAATATTTCACAACAAGACATTGGCAAAATTGTGGCAACACAGCACCGCCATTTCACCAAGAATAGAATAGAATTAACAATATTTCATAAATCAACAAATATCCCTATCTAATCTTACCCCTTCACAAGTCGTACATAACAAACACGTTTCAAGGATCTAAGTTAAGTCTAAAGGTTTAAGTTTTACCGTTCAAGTTAAAGTTTGTGAGTGATAAGTACTCTACAATAGCATTAAACACGATTCACTCGACGTTCAGTGCAGATAAGTAGCGTTCGTAAAAAGTGTAGTGATCTCGATGCGTACATATCGATTCGACCCACTTACAGTTTCGTGGTTGATAACAACGCGCGCCAGTGGAATGGTGGGAAACTTCGCTTTACGTTATCTATACTAATATATAAAACTGAAGAATTTGTTTGTTTGTTTGAACGCGCTAATCTCAGGATCTACTGGTTCGAATTGAAAAATTCTTTTTTTATTGAATTGACCTTATCGAGGAAGGAGAGGAGGCTTTAGGCTATATAACATCACGCTGCGACTAATAGGTGCGAAGATATAATGGAAAATATGGAAAAAACGGGGAAAATTATTCATCTTTGATGGCTTCTTTTGCGTGCGCTGTGAAAACGGTTCAAAATACAAAAATAATATGTATGAAAGAATTATTCCTCTTTAAATGATCTAAAAAAAGTCCGCGACAGTATTTGTCTATCTTCTAAGATCATCACTATAACATAATAATAGATAAGAAATAGATCCGACGGGGACGAAGTCGCGAGCAACAGCTAGTCACTGATAATTGTTTGAGATGACAATGTACATCTTACTTTTAGAATAAACTAGTCGCGCCCCGCGGTTTTAACAGCAATTATGTATGTTTGTATTCCGCTTTTTTATATCGTCATGACTCAGTAGAAGAAATGTGAAGGATACGATTTAGTAATTGGATAGGATCGGACACACAGAACGTTTTCCTCCAAATATCTAGGAACTTGATTTAAGTTCAAGTAATTTATGCACGTATTATAGACACATAAACCTTCCTTTTGATTCACTCTATGTGATGAAAAAACCGCAAGTAAATCAGTTGCGTAGCTTTAAAGATATGAGCACACACAGGGACAGATAGAAGAGAGCGACTTGATTTTATACTATGTAATGTTAGAACATAAGCGATCACTATTTCACCACTTATATCAATGTTGGACTGTTAAATTCAATTTATTTAGTAGTTGGGAGTATTTAAAAAAAACTATATAAATAAATAAATATTTTCAGGACACTTATACACAGCGCCATCTAGTTCCAAGCTAAGTCGAAGCTTGTGTTATGGCAACTAGATAACGGAATAAATTACATATACATACTTTTCTTTTGTAAATACATACATACAATACATAGCAACACCCAGACCCCAGAAAAATACAAATGTAAATTACAAATATATTTTTCCAGTGTGGGAATCGAACCCACGACCCTTCACGCAGAAAGCAGTTGTGTTCCCACTGCGCCAAGCGGTCGTCAATATACATAAGACGTAAGACGTATAATACATAAGACTGGTAACAGGCTAGTAGTGGCTATTCACCAAACTGAGCAATGAACGTTTTGAACACGCCCTCGCAGTCTACTACCATCTATATCAATATTGGTCTGTTCTTCATATTTCAAAGCCTGTCAAACAAGCTAACCACACCAAGTATATCCCAACTACATACAGGCTACCGGGGGTAGGTCTCTTTCGCAGGAGACCGACTGGGTGGGTACCCCCACAGTGCCAGACATTCTACCGCCTGAACAGTGACGTGAAAATGTCACTGTGCTCAAGTCAAGTGTCAAGGGCACTGTAGCCAGCGTAACTACTGGGCCAATGAGTCTTAACATCTGATGACTCAAAGTGGGGAGCGTCGGTGTAGTGCATCCGCCCGGAGTTGGGCTTTATAGCAAAGTTCCGGGTAGCACTGCATTGGCTATGGGCTGGCGTTATTCTTACCACCAGGAGTACGTCCAGCTCGTCTCCTCCTTTCATATTATAAAAAAAAAAGGCTAGTGGCTACTAACCTCAAACTGAGCACTGAACGTTTTGAACACGCCCTCCCAGAGGCTGCCGGACTGTGTGAGGACCTGCACGATGTCTCCGACGTGCGAGGTGGCTGCGTGCATGAAATGTGCGTTGCTGTACACACCCTCAGCTACAACGCGGCCCCGTGGCGATCTGCCGGATAACGGTTCATTAGTATGGTAGGTTCGTTCATTAGTACAGTCAAAGTCAAAAGTATCTTTATTCAACT
>JADANM010006423.1:1465691-1483003 GCA_026213755.1 Eurema hecabe
GAGCCTAATATAAATAATAGACTTATTATGTTACGAGCTGACCCGTGCCCATTTCGTTGGGCATAATGTTACGTATCCTTTTCGGTTTTTTTATATAGCATATAACACTCAGCAATAATGTGGCTTTCTATTGGGGAAAGAATTTTTAAAATCGGTTCAGTAGATCCTGAGATTACCCCTTATACTTTAACAAACGCACAAACTTTACTTCTACTTCTTTATTATATTAGTATAGATAAGCGCAAAATTTTGAAAACGCAAAAACACTTTTATCGTTCCTTTAGGTAATTGGTCTTATGTTTTTTTAGCATTCGCGTACAACAAGAATAACTAACTAACTCTTGTTGGTTTTATCATTTATCTCTTATCTATCGTTTTGACTTGTAGTGTAAAAATAAATAAAACTATGCATGTGTGCTGCCGCTGCTGTGCGGAACACTTTTTTCGGTAGATTTGTAGATGTATAACATATCTATTAAATATAATATCAGCCAAATCCATTTAGTAAATATCGCTTAGAATCTTTGTTAAAGTGTTACAACATTAAACACGTAACTTGTCTCCACTTAAGCCCGACTATTAACGATCGTTTACACCTACAAAAAAAGGAATTCCTCGGTGACATTTCCGTGAAATGGTAACACTTAAAACTATGAATTACGTTAATTACCTACACACTTCTGACGTCACGGTACAGTTACGGCCAACGGCCATAAATAATCTTATCAATATGTTTAATTAGTACATAGTTATAATAACTCTGACGACCGCTTGGCGCAGTGGTAGCACAACTGCTTTCTCCGCGAAGGGTCGTGGGTTCGATCCCCACACCGGAAAAATATATTTATAATTTACATTTGTATTTTGCTGGGGTCTGGGTGTTGCTATGTATTGTACGTATGTATTTACAAAAGAAAATTATGTATATGTAATTTATTCCGTTATCTAGTTGCCATAACACAAGCTTCGGCTTAGCTTGGAACTAGATGGCGCTGTGTATAAATATCCGGAAAATATTTATTTATTTAAGTTTCAGAGGTATAGGGGGTAGTTTTGTATGAAGGATATCTTTTAATATTTACTAAGCTAGCTTATTGAGTTCAGTTTTAAAGTAAAAACCGTTTATAGGCGCGTGCTTATAATTTTTATAAAAGCTCGTCGACTCGTGCGTACTTTTGACTGGGCTTATCAATAACTAGCTGTTGCTGGCGACTTCGTCCCCGTTGATATGTTTTTCCATTATTTCTTCGCTCCTATTAGTCGCAGTGTGATGTTATGTAGCCTAAAGCCTTCCTCGATAAATTGTCTATTCAATAAAAAAATAATTTTTCAATTCGAACCAGTAGTTCCTGAGATTAGCGCGTTTAAACAAACAAACAAACAAACTCTTCAGCTTTATATATTAGTAAGTATTATTAATACCTATGTTGTTATATATTTGTGTTTTAGTCGATTTAAAAGAAAGGAGGAAGTTCTCAATTAGCCTGTTTTCTATGTACGTTGTTATGTAATTATTTCGTAGATTGTAAGGTAAACAAATAAACAAAATACTGTTTAATGTTTTTAGACAACTGTTTCCAAAATTACATACTTTAACACTTTTTTATGAAGTCTGTACCAAATTTAATTAAAATTTCATTTTTTTTAAGTTGCAAGAACCTTTACAAAAAAACTTAAAATTTATAAAATGCTAAATTAACAACTGCATAATATTTCCGACGCGGGCGATCGAACCCACTACCTTTCAGCGTGCAGGAGGTATCTTACACCTATAACAACTGCACCGATCGGTCACCTACGGTAGCTGCGAGTAAGAATGTATAATTCCCGCTATAAGCGCATATCTAGACGTTTTAGACCAAAAGTGAAAGCGGTTCCGGCTGCCGCAGACTTGTAATATTGGAAACTCATTATATCTATAGGATTAATGTTCGAGTCTTCAGAATATTGTATTATTTTTATTAATTTTTCACTGCATATTATGAAACAAAGTCGCTTTCTCTGTCCCTATCTATATCTATACTAATATATAAAGCTGAAGAGTTTGTTTGTTTTTTTGAACGCGCTAATCTCAGGAACAACTGGTTGAATTGAAAAATTCTTTTTTATTGAATAGACAATTTATTGAGGCTTTAGGCTACATAACATCACGCTGCGATTAATAGGAGCGAAGAAATAAACGAATAAGAAATCGACGGGGACGAAGTCGCGGGCAACGGCTAGTATCCCTATATATATGTATGTATGCTTAAATCTGAAACGGATATTTATGAGATTTTTATTGTTTAGATAGTGATTCAAGAGGAAGGTTTATGTGTATAATACATCATTACATGCAGGCAAAGTCGCAGCTGGTCGTTAGGTCTTTATTATTGTATCTTCATTCTCAGTCTCGTAACACCGTAAGCGCGATTCACAACTCGGGACATATGTAACTAGTATCTCGTTTAGAACATATCATCTACATACTACCTTACAAAGAACCTCTACACTTATTTATATT
The DNA here is from genome assembly GCA_026213755.1 of Eurema hecabe. Lineage (NCBI taxonomy): Eukaryota > Metazoa > Arthropoda > Insecta > Lepidoptera > Pieridae > Terias > Terias hecabe. Next base: position 1,468,195 of record JADANM010006423.1, read on the forward strand.
TATTTATTTATCCTTTATTACATATAACAAAATCACAAATAACAAAAAGTAAGCAAATATCAAGAAGTACATATATGTAAATGGCGGCCTTATCACTAGTCAGTGATTTCTGCCAGGCAACCAGAACTTGCATAAACACAAAAAAAACTTATGTTTTGTTCCTTCGTCAATAATTCATTAAACAAATTGGTTTGAGAAAAAGACCTATCACAAACGACTGAATTATGTAAATGCAACAAGTGACGTCGGCCAGTTGTTATTTAAATATTCATAGAGACGTCAAATTAACGATAGCGATAGTGCTGCTTTGATGACTGTGCGCTACATTATTGGATATTATTGAAAACTGTCTTAACATTGTCCTTTCAACCTTCTTCATAAAGGAGGAGTAGTATTTATTTTCTTTCTATGTTTGTTACGCGATAACTCCGTCAATTATGAACCGAAAAATGATACCTCAAAGGTGGTCCCATTTAAATTTAATAATAAAAAAAACAACCCCCAAGGGTGGAAAATTGGGAATGAACTTTTACGCACTATCTCCGCCGATTATGAACCAATTTGAATGATTATTTTTTGTTGAATAGGTATTATCATGAAGTCGGTTTTTTTAAGTTAATTTTTTAAGAATACTAGCCGTCTTACCCGCATATATGCATATAGTATACACATTTCTTTAATATAATAGGAGGCAAATGAACAGGCGCTTCACCCGATGTTAAGTGATCAGCGCCGCCCATGAGCACTCACGCTATTACGAGTGTGTTACCGGCCTTTTAAGGATAGGTACGCTTTTTTTTGAAGGTCCCCAAGTCGTATGTGTTTGAGAACACAGCTGACCAGTGCCCACTTCGTTGGGCATAATGTTAATTATCCTTTTCTGTTTTTTATATAGCCTCTATGACACTCAGCAATAACGTGGCTTTCTAATCGTGAAAGAATTTTTAAAATCTGTCCAGTTGATCCCGAGATTACCCCTTACAATTAAACAAACTTTACTATTTTATAATACCTACTATTAGTAAAGAAGTATTTTATAAATACAAAAAACTTAATATTAGTAATACATAGCATTAACAATATTTCACAACAAGACATTGGCAAAATTGTGACAACACAGCACCGCCATTTCACTAAGAATAGAATAGAATTAACAATATTTCATAAATCAACAAATATCCCTATCTAATCTTACCCCTTCACAAGTCGTACATAACAAACACGTCACAAAGATCTAAGTTTAAGTCTAAAGGTTTAAGTTTTACCGTTAATGTTAGAGTTTGTTAGTGATAAGTACTCTACAATAGCATTAAAAACGATTCACTCGACGTTCAGTGCAGATAAGTAGCCTTCGTAAAAAGTGTAGTGATCTCAATGCGTACATATCGATTCGACCCACTTACAGTTTCGTGGTTGATAACAACGCGCGCCAGTGGAGTGGTGGGAAACTTCGCTTTACGTTATCACTGATAATTGTTTGAGATGACAATGTACATCTTACTTTTATAATAAACTAGCTGTTGCCCGCGACTCCGTCCGCGTTTACTTTCATAAAAAAATAATTCCCCTGGAAACTGGATAAAAAGTATCCTATGTCCTTCTCCTGGTTCTAAACTACATCCGCACCAATTTTCAGCCAAATCAGTTGAGCCGTTATCGAGTTATAAATGGTGTAACTATCACGACTTTCTTTTATATAAGTATATAGACTAGTCGCGCCCCGCGTTTTTAATAGCAATTATGTATGTTTGTATTCCGCTTTTACTATATCGTCATGATAGGATTTAGTAATTGGATAGGATAGGACACACAAAACGTTTTCCTCCAAATATCTAGGAACTTGATTTAAGTTCAAGTAATTTATGCATGTATTATAGACACATAAACCTTCCTTTTGAATCACTCTATGTGATGAAAAAACCGCAAGTAAATCAGTTGCGTAGCTTTAAAGATATAAGCACACACAGGGACAGATAGAAGAGAGCGACTTGATTTTATACTATGTCATGTTAGACCATAAGAGATCACTATTTCACCACTTATATCAATGTTGGACTGTTAAATTGTATTTATTTAGTAGTTGGGAGTATTTAAAAAAACTATATAAATAAATAAATATTTTCAGGACATTTATACACAGCGCCATCTAGTTCCAAGCTAAGCCGAAGCTTGTGTTATGGCAACTAGATAACGGAATAAATTACATATACATACTTTTCTTTTGTAAATACATACATACAATACATAGCAACACCCAGACCCCAGAAAAATACAAATGTAAATTACAAATATATTTTTCCAGTGTGGGAATCGAACCCACGACCCTTCGCGCAGAAAGCAGTTGTGTTCCCACTGCGCCAAGCGGTCGTCAATATACATAAGACGTAAGACGTATAATACATAAGACTGGTAACACGCTAGTAGTGGCTACTCACCAAACTGAGCAATGAACGTTTTGAACACGCCCTCCCAGTCTACTACCATCTATATCAATATTGGTCTGTTCTTCATATTTCAAAGCCTGTCAAACAAGCTAACCACACCAAGTATATCCCAACTACATACAGGCTACCGGGGGTAGGTCTCTTTCGCAGGAGACCGACTGGGTACCCTCACGGTGCCAGACATTCTACCGCCTGAACAGTGACGTGAATATGTCACTGTGCTCAAGTCAAGTGTCAAGGGCACTGTAGCCAGCGTAACTACTGGGCCAATGAGTCTTAACATCTGATGACTCAAAGTGGGGAGCGTCGGTGTAGTGCACCCTGCCCGGAGTTGGGCTTTATAGCAAAGTTCCGGGTAGCACTGTATTGGCTATGGGCTGGCGTTACTCTTACCACCAGGAGTATGTCCAGCTCGTCTCCTCTCTTCATATTATAAAAAAAAAGGCTAGTGGCTACTAACCTCAAACTGAGCACTGAACGTTTTGAACACGCCCTCCCAGAGGCTGCCGGATTGTGTGAGGACCTGCACTATGTCTCCGACGTGCGAGGTGGCTGCGTGCATGAAATGTGCGTTGCTGTACACACCCTCGGCTACAACGCGGCCCCGTGGCGATCTGCCGGATAACACTTCATTAGTATGGTGGGTTCGTTCATTAGTACAGTCAAAGTCAAAAGTATCTTTATTCAACTAGGCTACACATAATATAAGTTTACGTCGTCATTTTATAATAATTAGTAATTTCAATGTTCAAGGTTTATTTTTCTCTTTTATTATTTAGTTATACGGAAGTAATTTGTTATGCATATAATTGATACAAGATAAGTAACCATTTCTCTATTTAAAAAAATTAAAACAAATCTTATTGCCCTCAGTCGTGCCGGGGTCAAGTGCAAGCACTTACGTAAATCTATACTATACTTCTATATTAATATTATAAAGAAGTTAAGTTTGTGTGTTTGTAAAATTGTAAGTGGTAATCTCGGGATCTACTGAACCGATTTTAAAAATTCTTTCACCAATAGAAAGCCACATTATTGCGAAGTGTCATAGGCTCTTTAGAAAAGGATTGTAGACATTATGCCCAAAGAAGTGGGCACGGGTCAGCTAGTAATAAATAATTAATTAGCACCGGTACGAAAGGCAGTTCCTACGGAAAAGAATTTTTTGGAACATTACTTAATATTATATTAATTTCCTTCTATCACAAAAACAAACGATTTTATCGAGATCGAAGTATATGAAGTGATCTCATAATCATAAAATTATTAGTCATTTTAGATACAACTTGCAACCACCATCTCGACATGCAAAGGTTGTTGACCCTGAATCATCTGACTAGTAATAAAAGTGCAATTCAAGTTCACTGAATATTATTACGCTAATAATTACTGGTTATTACCATAAGAAAATGTTAATAAACGTTATTAAAAAATAAACAAGAAAAAATTGCTATTTGTTTCTGAAAACTTCATTATTTTATTTTAATCTATGACACTCAACCATCGTTATCGGTTCAGTATTTTAAGTGCTACAATCGTCCAAACACACATACATAGACTGCCAAAATCATTACGCTTCCTTTTTAGCTTAGCAAGGTGGGTAAAAAATTCAGAATAAATTTAAAAGAACTCTAAATTGCAACCTTCCTTAAACTACCAATTAATTCTTTATCTTCCAAATAATCACTCATACAAACAAAAATAAAAAAAAAACAAGTTACACATATAGAACTTGATTATAATACATTATGGAGGTGAACATTCCAACGAAATATTTTACAAGCTTAAATACAGTCGAATTGAGAAACCTACTTTTTTTTGAAGTCGGTTAAAATGAAGCAACCATTCTATCTAATGCCTTTCCATTAATAATTAATTATTCTTAAATCATATAATTACCAATTTACGGGTGTAAAGGTGTGACATTAAGCATTTTATTTATGCATACAATAAAAAAACATTAAAAATCACAATGATAATAACATTTATAATATGAATACCTAACCTGGTCGCTTAACCTAGGTTTTAGTAGGAAGTACACCTAATATGGGCATTAATACTGCATATTACATGACCTCAAAAGGCCGACAACTATAATTTTACAATAATTATATGTTTCTGAGTTATGGTTATCATTGACGAAGCAACTTACTGCTATTAGCTAGTATGTACATAAATCTTTGGAAATAATTTTAAAAGTAATTTGTTATAGGGAATTTAAAAAAGTGTTTATAAAGCCTTCAAATTAATTTAAACCTCTTGATTTTAAAAGAGCAAATATCAGTTTATTACCAGTTCTTCTCAGTAGAAACTTAACCGGGAGTATATCATTGTTTTGTTCTACCAAGACAATACATAGGGATACATTTTGCATAACTTCCTACGAAAACATAGCTACTATGTGCAAAAATAATTTTAAAGGTAATAATTTGACTTAGAGATTAGCACATTCCTACAAGAATATTACTCGATAGATGACAATTATAATACTTATTATTAGATTTATCATATAACACATTTTCGAATTTAAAAAATCTCCCGAATTTAACATGGATACAAAAACTTTTAACTATAATAACTAATAGCTATACAACCTTAAAGAAATCCACCAATATAAAATTATAATTATAAGTAATATTGGTGGATTTCTTAATTGTTGTGACACTAAAATTTACTTCATAGGACTAATTGAACACTTCAATTAAGAATTTTCATTACCTTGACCTAGAAGTAAACTTTATGTTAAAATAAGCATTGAGCTTAGTTAATATTATAAGTATCATTAGTATATAAATGTATATAATTCTGACTACAAAATATCACAGATTAGCCAAGTGTCTTATTAAAAAGAGATATTAATTAAATATAATATATTCAAGATACAACTAAGAAACTTGATTTAGAAGACTAAGTCCATTTAATAGAGAAATTTATATTTGGGAAGTGTTATCTTGGCTTTTATTTTAATTCTTTATCAATGCTAGTGAACCTAAAAGTTTAACTTATTCTTATAATAATAATCTAATAATATTATTCTTGCTATTATTAAACAAATACTGGTCCATTTGTGGTCAGGTTATTATCTCACAAATTTTAAAAGTATAGCAGGGTCAAAGGTTGCCGAGTTAAGTTTATAGAGTCTTCAAGTATATCTATAACTATCTGGTGTTACCAGTGAAATACAACAACAATCAAAAGCATACACTATGGGATGGTATTGTATGGTTCACGGGCAGATATCTGCAACATCAATCTTGTCGATCCACCCCAAAGAAAATTACACTAAACTCATATTACATACTATGACTTTAAAAGTGAGTAAAGTTTACCAACATAATATACATATGTTTAAGAATATCATAACATTACCAACATCCCCGCTACCCATCCATCATGTCATTGTGTTTATCTATTTCGTATGTGATAAGTATTTTTTATTAACCCATTAAAAAGCCATATTAACACAGGCATATGAAAAGTTGTGATAAGAAATAGGAAGTAGAACCAAAAGTAGCACAAAGAAATTACTGTGAGACATTAGCAATTTAAATTATTAAGCCAAGGGGAAACACCATGCATCATGTACAGTTACCGACTTGCAAATATGATCTTAATTAACTTTATTACTTAGTTTGGTCAATATTAATATGTATATCGACCAAACTGTGTATGTGTGTCTGTCATTGAGGTTTTTATTACATGTACTTCAATATTATGTATATTGAAGTTTTCTTTATTTAAGATATCTATGTCTAATTTTTAATAAGGTCATTGACAGATTCATTATTTCTTTTTTTTAAGAGAAAAATTCAATGCCTGCAAAATCACTTTTATTTTGCATACTGGTGAATGAGCTTAACATTTTTTTTATGAAAATAAATTCCAAAATGACCACTCTAATACTGTAATACAAGAAAGATTTGTTAAACAATAATAATAAAGATGTAAAGCATTTTTAGCAAACCATCAACATTAAATTATGCAAACAGACTCGACCAGCAGTACGTAAATGTTATACATACATTGTATGTTAAAGTACTATAAATGCTAAGAGCTTATACTAATTAACTTTATATCATGTTGGTGAGGTTTGAATGTAGATAGAATATACTTTGAAATACATATTAAAATAAATTGCTGTTCATTAGTCTTGCTAAAGCTCGAGAACGGCTAAACAGATTTATCTTATCTTGGTCTTTAAATATTGGTGGAGGTCTAGGTAAGGTTTAGAAGATGGAAAACATTCGAATTTTCGTTGGGAAATCCATAAAAACAGCCCTTTTCTATTTCCCATACAAACATTTATTGAAGCAGTACGAAGCCTGCAAGGTCAGTTAGTAAAAAAATAAAATAGTATTTAACTACAGATAAAAACATTATTAATTAAATCAAAATTTATGCAGAACTTTTGCTATGTAAAGTAGTATGATAACATACAATTAAGTTTAAAAAAAAATTGAAACTGTTAGTTTAATATTTTGTTTGTTTTCTTTGTCAAATGGAGAAATTGGAGGGGTACACAAGTTTGAAAGCACAGCTCATGAGTTTGTATAATGATGCAATGTCGTTAATAATTTCTCCTTAATCTTATAATTAGAACATTCTTAAAATATGTTTGAGATATCTTTAACGTAATTATTTTTATTCACTAAATCTGTACCGCTTCATACTTAAATTGAAGATGGAACCTAAGGACGTTAATTTATAAGCTATAATGAGTTGCTTATATAAACTTTACATTTCTTTAAAAAAACATACATAAATTGTGTATTTTATTAATTAGCTGGATATAAATCTAATATAATAATATATTGAATGAATTTTACCATAATTTTAAAATTACTGTACAAGATTAAGAAGATACATAGAACCTACAAAATTTCTAACTCATTAAGGACTTTGGATGAGTGCCAGAAAACATTGCACCATTATTTTAGTTGTAAAATACTAAAATCGTCATATATTTTAACCTCATGTTTAATGTTAAGATTCGTCAAAATGTTCAATTTATTTAACTGTTGATGAGTTAGGTAAAATATTACTTTGTGGTTTAGGAGGGATCAGCTGTTCGCACAGGGCTATATTAATCGTTGCAGCCGCCGATAAAAGTAGGACAAATATCTATAGCGATACGAGAGGCGGCCGCCGCTCCTAGACTTATGCCGCGCCGAATGCCATACTAAATTCCTAATAGTTATAACATTGTTTACACGCCACTTTACCGAAATTACCATGCCTACATTAGAAAACCTGTCAATCTGACAATACACACGTCTATTTTACGTGTCTGAAGAATATTGGCTCGAATAACAAAGACATGTCATCCTAATGCTGAAAGTTGGTGTACATAAACTAGCATTACCTCGGTGGCCCTTGGCGATTTTTTCGTTTATTGTTCATATCTCCTTCGCCTGACTGCCCCGGCGGGTAGGCACCTTCTCGTCTACGCGTAGGGACCGGAATTTTGGCAAATTATCACTTCTTTCTTTTACAACACAGTCCTTTCAACTTTCGCGGATGCACAAAACTGCAGTTGAAATTAGGAGTTTACACTCAAAATGCGACAACAGGGATGCATCGAATTCACTAAAGTCTATAACATTTGCCAACAAATATAAATTATAATATATTTGAGTACAAAATCGCAGTTCGATTTATTCTCAGGAACTAATCCCAAAAAATAAACGGGTTGGCAGATTTCTCGTGCCTGCAATCAGCGCAGGAATACAACATGGCGCTGTGACGTATTCGTCAAAAGAATTGCAAAAATTCTGTGACAGACCTTACAAAACTCACAATATTTCAGATTAATCTTAAAAAATATAACAATTTTTTTAAGTTTACAGAACAACAAAAATTATAGCAACAATTACTATAATAATTAATAGGGTCAACTTTTGACTGATTTCCACTTCTATACTTTCAATATGGCGGATGAAAGTACTTGACTATCAGTATTGCTACGCTAAAATAGTTTATGTTATTAATGATAAGAATAATATATTCGGATATTAAAAGAAAAACCCCAAAGTTTGGCAGAATAGTATTTATTAAAACTTTTTGTTTACAAATTAAAAACTTTTGACTTGACTTTAGTTTAAAATTTATGTTTTCATTTATATACACTTATGAAGAAACAAATTGTATTTATTTTGTTATAGGTATTTACTATTTCAGTTGCTACACTATTCTGAAAAGAACATTTTATACGGTAAAAATGCTATTCTATTCCGTTATGAAATAAAACGTTGATGTCAGCAAAATGGTCCAAATATCTGTGGAAATGTCACATACGGACAATCTGTCACAAAGACAGGTAATGAACAGTAACGCGCGCGCGCGAGAATTTAATTTCCTGACACGCACGCTTTACCACCCAAGTTATTATTGATCGTTTAATAATTTGTAGGTCACTATGAAAATGAATTCCAAAAATACTGAAAATATATCTCAGGGCGAAAAATTCCAACTATTGAATTCGGAAGTGCGTTCTTTCTATGAATATTGCAAAGAAGTGGGTATGAGTGACGATGAAATCGATATTATTTGTCGGCCGTTAATGAATGCAGTTAGGAGAGCAACAATAAAGAGATGGCGGAGGATCTTCTTTTTGTTCGTGTTGTTTTTGGCGATTGGATATGTAGTGAGCCAGACGGATGCTTTTCAATGGCACGTGGCCGCCATAGCTCGGTTGACGATGATCAAACTACTGCCTCTGATCAATTGGTCACCATTGTATTATAACCAGTGTGTCTTGGAGAGGATACCGCTGCAGAACTTCGATGGTGAACCCGTTTCTACCAATGACTGCATCGCTTGTGAAGCTATACGTATGTATTTTAAAGAATCTAGCTTTCATAGATGCTTACTTTGGTAAATAAAAGTTCAGAAATATTTTAATTTACTGTCCAACCATACGTTAGAATAATAAATGACACTGATGAGAACATTAAGATTACTCTTTATCATGGCCGTCATTAAGATATTTTTGTTTGTTTTTATGTGCACAAGTAATTATTTGGATGAAGGACCAGTACTATTGCTACTGATAAATAAAACAAGTAAGAAGATTGTGTTTTATCGAAGAAATTAAAATCCAGACTATTCATATTAAAAAGCATCTTTAGAAAACAAAATATGTACAGATAAATGTAAAAAATCCTATCTGTTTATTGCTTAAGAGGTTAAATCATACGTTTCTTTCCAGAGAACATCGCTCGCATATCCAACACGGATCACAACGAGGTGTTGAACCACCATCTCTTACGTGGCGCCCCTGTCATCGTCACAGACGCTTACGTGGAATGGGCCTCCGGTGAATACAACTTCACCGGCCTCGTTAGCAATGACGACAGGCTCCGGGAATCAGTCCCCTGCAGAATCCTCACCAATATCAGAATTGGGAAACAACCAATGGATCTGCAGGAGATTGTCTCCCGTATAACGGAAAGCAACATCCCCTCTTGGTTCATACACTTCCAAAACTGTGACATCCGTGCTGTTAAAACCTTCAGGGTTCTAGCTCCTAGACCTTACTTCCTCTCCCCAGACATTCCTCCTTCCCATTTCAACTGGTTGCTCCTCTCCAAAAACTACGACACGAACAGGTATAAATACCTTGAGTTCGATATCGGTTTGATTGTCATGTCTCAGCTTAAGGGAAAGAATTTTATCCAGCTCAAACCCCGTATGCCGTGCGATACAATTTGCAGTCCAGTTAAGATCGAATTGCAACAATCAGAAACATTGGTCTTGAGCAACTCTCTCTGGGAGTTTGAATATTTGCCAGGTAAAGGGGAGAACTTGGCCATGATCACGGAAACCGATTGGGTTGAATCCTAAACTTAGTTATTACATGTTAAATGTATTGGATATATCTCAATGGTAACTTCGTAGCGAAATGTTATTATATAAACCATATAAGAGCTATGTACCTAAGTTTTATTACGTATCACAGCGATTGTATATTTAATTTTTTCGGATTTTGTCTAAGATAACAATTCAGATTATATTTTACAATTATATTTTTTATTGTCTGTAAACGTAGGTATAAAGGCTGCAATATTAAAAATAATTTCCAATCTACCCTCATATGTTCGCATTTCGAACTTAAACTAGACGGTGCCAAAGAATTTTGTTTTTTTTTCAGCATATTTAACCCCATAATCACTTTATTAATATTAATTTTTATATCTATACAATATTTATAAACGTATAAGCTTAGATAAATAAAAAATCAAGTGAAATTTTCGTTAAAAGTTACACCTAATACCATCTGTATGATTAAGATTGACACTACTGACGTAAAAGCTAACATTAAAACTTATTAATTACTAAGAGCTATGAAAATAAATTAAACATATCAATGTATCACAAAGGTTTATTTTTTTCAATAATTATCGTATGTGAATTTGAACCTTGTCGATCCAGTACATTATTTAAATATTTTGTACCTAGTTCTGTCGAAGCTACAGGACAGACTTGCACGAGTTCGTGTTATCAGATGATTTTTTTGTAATATGGAAAGAACTGATTTTTTTTTGTAATGTTTGATGATAGAGCTTCATTAACAATTGTAACCACTTAAATGTCAATACATTTATTATGAACAAAAACTATACATGATCTAAAATACCCTACTAAGGTTAATCTCAGGTGAAGACCTCATTGCACAAATTATATACATATGTAGTCAAATCTGAAATGGTCTCAAGGCAAGTCTTTTAACAGATTGTATGTTAGTTGATTTGAGTTGTACTTAAATTTGAGAAGCGTTATAATATTGGCGTATTTATCCACTTCAACTGGACATGGTCTTAGTTAAGAACTATTTAAGACCTGTATCGGTTTGTGCCAATAAGAAATGACATCTTAGTTTGTTCGGTTGTCTGTTGTATGTCTATCGTAAATTGAATCCAAGTTGTAAGCAATTTTTTCGGGTTTTAATCCAACATATTATGTAAGGCTATGAATGTTTTGACTGTAAAATACATAATAAAATTTAACAGCAAGGAACACTTCTTTTATTACGATAACTGTTTTTTTTGTATTATAATATACTTTGTTTTCAAGAGTTTTTAGCCCAAAAAAATTAATCATTTCATTATTGTAGTAACATCACTGTTCTTTTGTATAATTTTTTTTTCATGTATATTGAACAATCATGCTATATTCCGAATGACATAGTATCACGTGTCATTTTACATCACTAGTAGGTACTATCAAGCCGTTACTCTAACGTTTTCATCAGTTATTGGAATGGTTCCATTTTTATATGAATTATTATATCAATACATACTTATTTGAGGTACCTCATACTTCTTTAATAAATCGTTAAATAGAACAAAAACAACATGAATATTATTAAAGTAATTTATTTAATACTATGTTCACTCGACTTTCTCCTTAGTCGGGACCCCTCGGAACCACATGATCAAGTTCTTTAGCGACAAAATAACTGGAAACATTATCGGCAAAAACAATGGAATATAGATGGCGTACCTGAAAAAAAATTAAAAAAATACATTTTATTTAAAAAAAGAAAGAAACATTTATTACATACGTCATGTATGTATTATTAATATATAATTTATAACAAAATACCTCTTAAAATTTACAATACAAAATCAACTTAAAACCAACAATTAAAAACGTACGTGAAAAATGGCAACACCAAACTATTTAAATATTATTTTTTTCAACTAGCAACACTTACTTCTGATCATCGGGGAAGTACAGCAGCGCTAACAGACTGGGCTCCATAAACGCGGTTTCAGCCGATAAAAACGCCGATCGTGCCGCCTTATACCCCTCCAATAAGTCACCTGATCTCATCAAAGCGTCTGCCAACTTTATATCCTTAACTGCTGAATTGATCGAGGCTCCTACTTCTTCGTTTATCACTATGTTCGATATTTCACCTGAAACCAATGATAATATCATTTAATGATATTTAATAGATATGTTATACACTTACAAATCAACCGTGTTCAAAAAGTGTTCCGTACAGCAGCGGCAGCAAACATGCATAGTTTTCTTTCATTTTACACTACAAGTACAAAACTATTTAGATTTAAAGAATTCTCAATGAAGATAAACTTATCACTTTTTTGAAAACATATAAGATAAGTAGATGCGAACCAATAGTTCTATTTTTTTTACTTTTTAGTAATTAGTTCTAGTATAGAAAACATTTTTTGAGAAAAGGTCGCCAGTTACCGAAAGTGAATTTAAACAGTGTAATATACTATTTCCTAATGTTACGAAATATTTAAATAAATTAATAAATAAGTAACAAGTAAATAAGCTCTCTCCTTGAAGCACCAAAAGTCGCATTGTATCGGAAATAGCGCTTTTGAGAGCTTTAAATAACTTTATTGATTTTGTATGAAATCAATATTCAGGCTTTAGAATACGTACGATTACTTTAAACATTTGTAATTTACTATTTAAAAAAATACTTAAGTCAAAAATTGTAATTTTTTTAAAAATAATAAATAGGTATTTCAAAATATAAGACCGCCAAAACAGTGGTGACAACACATGTGGTCAAAGGTGACGCTGATCACGTATACCCTCGCATATATGAAGCTCTTACCCAACAATTTAGCCAGGGACCTCAAACTCCTCTCGGCTGATGTGATATGCTCCAAGGTCCGTACCCTGAACAAAGCGTCGGCCTCCCACTTCCGGGGGGACACTGACCGAAGTGGCTCTAGGTGACAGCCTTGTATAGATTCCTGAAAAGGATTTTGAGTCTCTTTCAATAGGAAAAATCATTAAAGTTATTTGAATAACTCATGCTTAACAATGCATTATTTTTCAATATTCATTTATTTTCATATAGCCTAAAACAAATGTTTTTATGTGACTTTCTCTTTATGGTAATAACTAGCTTGCAATAGGATATTGCAAAATTCCCACGAGAGGGAAAGGGGCGTCAAAGTTTATATGAAAGTCCACGCGGACGGAGTCGCGGGCAACAGCTAGTGTATTATTAAAGTATAAAAGATCACTGCAAATGTACTTTCTTTCTAAGACTATTTAAAAACTGACCTTATCACTAATTCCTATCAACCGTCTCAGCTGGGCTAGGAATGTCCCCATAATAAGGTTGGTAGGCGGACGGTAGGTCCCTTCGCACGCCCCACCACTTAGTACCACTCCCCCCCATTTCGGCGACATGAACGCCTGTATAGGGGTATCTAGCCTTTTATCTGTAAAACAAAGTATCTTTAGGAAACATTGCATACATCTCACATGTTAATTATTTTGTTTAATTATTTCATTGCATTATACCTCCATTAGCCATACTGATTTTCAACCGACTTCAAAAAGGAGGAGGTTCTCAATTCGACCCGTATGTTTATTTTTCTATGTTTGTTACACGATAGCGCCCCTAATTATGAACCGATTTGAACAAATCTTTTTTCGGCGTATAGGTAATACCTCAAGGGTGGTCCCATTTAAATTTAATAATAAGAAGAACCCCCAAGGGTGGAAAATTGGGGATGAACTTTTTTATACGCAATATCTCCGCCGATTATAAACCAATTTAAACGATTATTTTTTTTATTTTATTGGTATTGGTATTATCAAAAGGGTGGTTTCATGCTTTTGAAAAAAAATATCTCACTCCCAAGGGTGGAAAATTGGGGATGAACTTTTTTATACGCAATATCTCCTCTTTTTTGTTGAATAGGTATTATCATGAAGTCGGTTTTTTTAAGTTAATTATTATTTCACTACATCATACCTCCAAAAGCCATAATGATTCTAAGATACGTTGCCGGCTTTAGATAACTACTAAATACACAAAACTACTAACTATCAGTATCATATATGAGTAAGGGCGTGGTGTCGCACGGCGTGAGGTACAGGGCCAGGTTGATGGTGGGCAGGTCTGACACGTGGGTGGCTGCTCGCTCCTCGAGCTTGGTCATGAGGAGGTGGAGACGCTCGTGGCGGACCGCGAAGTGGTAGCCCAAAGCCGTGTTGTCCATTATCTGTGGAAGAAACTTAATGCATCATCACTACATAGCAAAAAAGCTAGTTTTCTCTGTCCTTACATCCCTATGTAGTGATTTAAGAGATACGTATAATACATGAATAATATATACGTAGGAAGCCAGGGCTGATCGGTAGTTTTTTTAAGTACTATCCTTACTAATAATATTATAAACACACAAACACTACTAGACCAATCATCATGCAATTTTGTACAAATATTCATGAAGGTATCAGAATTTAGAATGAACATAGATATCTAATTAATTGTTTCAATGCGAGCAAAGTCGTGGATATTCTCTTATATATAGGACTAGCTGTTGCTCGCGACTTCGTCCCCGTCGGATCTATTTCTATTA
>JADANM010006423.1:1487014-1498372 GCA_026213755.1 Eurema hecabe
ACGACGACGACGACGACGACGACGACGACGACGAAAATATCTCGCCTCGCTATCATGCCAAAACTAATGAATCGATTATAAAGAAAATTGATGCACTTAGTCTAGAGCATACGTTTATATGAAAGTCCACGGGGACGGAGTCACGTAGTAGTGTTACTTAAGAATAATTTCAATTAATAAGTAAAGTAAGTGATAATATATAGTTATATGATGTGAGTCCCACTTAGGTAAATGCTTTTCCCTTCATTCTTGAATTTAACTTACAATCATTTAAGAAGAGAGCATACTCCTTCCTAAAACCAAGGCCGGCAACACGCTCGTGAGACCCTCGCCAGCGCTCATGGGCGGAGTGGTTACCTTCGATCAAGTACCCCTCCTGCTCGTTTGTCCGCTTTATTATAAAAAAAAATCTTCCAAAATTTTCTATTTCTGGCGAGAGAAAGCCAATTTAATCCTATTTCGGACACGATAGCCCTGTACAGAGAACGTTATTATTTCCTTTATATACTTCTATACATGTTTATTCACATTTGGACTATAAAGTCAGACTAGAGGCCTTTTAAAAATTCGCGTTTAAAATATTAAAAGGATTTAGTAGAACTTAGTTTGAGTTAATTTATGTACCTAGTAGAAATTATTTCATAGCGATTCAACTAATTAGCCATTTCTTTTTTCGATTAATTTACAAAACAAAAAAAAAGACGATAATCAAATGAGTATAAAATTTCATATTTCCGGCTAAAGTAATAAATTTTTTTTTTTTAATTTTACGACCATGACTCGCAGATAACACCGACGCAAGCTTATTAATTAAATGCAAATTTTTTCCGCGTCATTTGAAATCAAAATGGCGACAACTGAACCGGCTATCACCGGTTTCGCGCCAAAATTTCACAGTCAATCGACCTTCAACGTTTCCGCATAATGTCAAACGCAGTCGCGGCTCGATAACCCGATGACATAAGGCATTATACAATATCTCCTCGTAAACAATAACATTCGCCATTGTCTATCGATACGCGAGTACTTCACTGTGAACACGTAGCCATTTATGATTTTATGGTGTGACATTTATATACAGACTATAAAAACATATTATTGCCATAGATAACATAGGAAAAAATAAATAAGATATAATAGTCAATAACAACTTGAAAAAATTTAACATATGTATGTGTTATTCTGATTTATAAGGTACTAGCTGCCCGCCCCGGATCGCATGGATAACAGTATTATAAGTTATAACGTGTAAATAATACCAATTCTTAACCTCCTTCATATTTTTATAATTAACATATAGACCTATTCTATTTTAATTTTTTTTTTAAAAAGGCGAAGACTTACCGTATCGACGATATGGACATTAAACATCGAACTTAACATTATACATAAAAAATTCAAACTGTCCTGGTTACGGTTTCGAATCAGTTCCCATTTCGATGCAGTTTAAATGCATCGTATGTATATGCATGCGAAGCCGGGTCTGTTCACTAGTCTATACTATCTATAGATACTAAGTACTAATATTATAAAGAGGTAAAGTTTGTGTTTTTTAAATTGTAAGGGGTAATCTCGGGATCTAATGAACTGATTTTAAAAATTCTTTCACCCATAGAAAGTCACACTATTGCTGAGTGTCATAGGCTATATAAATATCCGAAAAGGATAACATTGTGCCCAACGAAGTGGGCACGGCACAGCCAGTTATCTATAAAAGAGGTTAGCCTTGTGAAGTATGTCGTTATTTATGTTTAGCGCTGGACGAGAATAGCTGCGCATCGGTAGAATCGCGCTCGTAATTGGCGTATTGGTGCGAGAAAGACTACACGACTGGGACAACCAATCAACGCTCGCGCACCCGACGATCACGCGCCCCGCGCGCCGCGCCATTACCTCGATACCTTAATTTTTGACTTCTGCGCAGGTTTCGTTCAGCGCTAAAGATTCGTGACGCGTACTATACCTATATATCACACTTAATAAACACTCACCTAAACACCTCAGTGGTCTTCCACCATAACGGTACACCGATGATGATCAGAACACCAACGAAGGACGCACTCGCCCACATTCGACTCCATTCTGAAATTTAAACAGAACTTTTTTTTAAAGAAAAAAAAATTAAAGCAAAGCACATTACATACACTGAATATAAATAAATAGTAAAAACATAGAGGATAAGAGAAGACAAAATGTTGCTACAAAGCTTTCTCTTAAGTCAAGACTCTATTTAAAAAAACCGTATGAGAATCGGTTGTCGAAAAATATATTTGTAATTTACATTTGTATTTTTCTGGGGTCGGGTGTTGCTATGTACTGTATGTATGTATTTAGAAAAGAAAAGTATGTATATGTAATTTATTCCGTTATCTAGTTGCCATAACACAAGTTTCTGCTTGGCTTGGAACTAGATGGCGCTGTGTATAAATGTCCTGAAAATATTTATTTATTTATTAATTTGTAAAGTTTTAAAGATTAAAGTATACATGAGGATATAAGGACGGAGAAAGCGACTTTGTTTTATACAATATAGAGATCTAATGAATCCGCCATTGTTAGATAGACGCGTTACTAACCTCCACATCCAGGTCACTTATATCGAGATAAGCTCTTGGAAGCTGTTCTTAGACACATTAAATGATAACTGTTCTTAGACATGTAGATCTACTAACAAATATCTACCAGTAGTTAACACTTAAGTCTTATTAACGCTTAAAGAACTGAATTCAAGAGCTTTTGAGAGCGCAGATTTTATAAGGTTATTTATTTAATACCTAATGTTTGTACACAAAAATGTAATCGTAATTTGTGGGTAGGTATGGCATGCCCCGGATCGAACCAACACAGGAGGTGTTTTATCGTATGTGTTTTAAAAAAATAAATAAAAATATTTTATAGTTTAGAAACTAGTAAAAATTACAACCCATTGGGGCTCCTTCTATATAAGGAATTGTTAGGTTTTAATATTATTGATGTGTCATTAAACAGGTTCTGCAAATGTATCTAATGTAGCATAACAACATAGTATAATGTAATTCATTGTATAATGTCCTTAGGTAAATAATAAGGCAGAAAGAAGTCTTAGACTGAAATTATTTTACGATCGTAAAAACATTTTGTCTTTGATTCTACAATAGAGTCAACACAAGAATTCGGCCAACGTTCGGGTCGCAGTGTTAAATGATACACGGAGCGTTAATTGAGAACAATGTTACATGATATATTCGTATACTAGCTGTTGCCCGCGACTCCGTCCGCGTGGACTTTCATATAAACTTTGACCCTCCCATTCTCCTCTTATAACCCTTTTTCCAGTTAAAAAGTAGCCTTTATTTTATCTCAGGCTCTAGACCATCTGTGTACCAAATTTCATTACAATCGGTTCAGCGGATTGGCCGTGAAAGCGTAAAGTTATAAAAAGTTTCAACCCCTCGCGCAACCAAAAAGTAGCCTATGTCCTTCTCCAGGCTTTAGACCATCTGTGTACCAAATTTCATTCTAATCGGTTCAGTAGTTTTAGCGTGATGGAAAGACAGACAGACAGAGTTATTTTCGCATTTATATTATTAGTATGGATTATACAAGATATGTATGTATATGTATCTAATACCGTGTGCTGCACGTTCTAACAGTTTCGAATCATGGCAGATCGAATCAAATTCAATCAAGTCAATAACTTAATAAATGTTAATGATATATTCTGTTCCATTTCATTACATAGGGGGCAAACGAGCAAGCGAGCCACCTGATGGAAAGTGGTCATCGCCGCCCATCAACACTCGTGGAGTTTGACAGCTTTGGAGTGGGTTGCCAGTACCTCTTTTTTTGGAGCACCCCAAGTTGTATTACATCGAAGATACCGAATGACAGAGCTGATTCCACTTATTAGTACTACTCTTTCAATGTACAACAAATGTCCTTGATTTTGAATAGGTAATTTTTATTTATTTACAAAAAATTGTACACTGAGCTATTCGTCCATTCCGTTGCATTTTAATGATTTTAACTTTTTTTGGAATAATTGGTCTACAACTCTTCACGACTGATCGACTAGTCCGTCGATCGTAATTACTATGAAAGCTACTCTAACAGAAAATGCATACTGCAATTTTAATGTACGTCTCTTATTTACTTGTAATTTTATTAAAGACATTGTGTATTTATTGAATTTTCAATAGAAAAGTGTAATTATTTATAAATTATCACCCTGGAAATGTCTTTGATAGTGATACGATCTGCATATACTGGTTTCTATATTCTATCTTCTTTCTTTGAAAATAATTGCGCAATAATATCGAAAGTTCCATCATTGTAACATATAAAGTTAAAGGGTCAAAGGTCACTTTATCGGACCATAAAAATCACGCTCGTTATCCGTCTTAATAGCTTTTTATATGGTTTCTGTGAAGGACACATTTCGCGCTCACATAAACCTCTATAGTTTTTATAGTAACTCCTTATCAACGTTAACTTCAGTGTTGATATTTTCACATTTCACATCTTTATAATTTTTTGCACACTCCGTATCTCCACTAACTAACTAGGAGCATATCTTCTTGTACTTGGGCAAATGCTCATGCATACCTACAGCACTAAAACTCCGCGGTATTACACCAGACGGCTACATGACAGTGTCACAGGTATAGTACGCGTCACGAATCTTTAGCGCTGATCGAAACCTGCGCAGAAGTCAAAAATAAGGCATCGAGGGGTCGGCAAGGCGCGCGGGGCGCGTGATCGTCGGGTGCGCGAGCGTTGATTGGTTGTCCCAGTCGTGTTGTCTTTCTCGCACCAATACGTCAATTACGAGCGCGATTCTACCGATGCGCAGCTATTCTCGTCCAGCGCTAAACGCAAATCGCTTGATCGTAAGCGACGACCTCTATCCATGTCAAAGTCAAATTTAAACATATCATTATTCAACTAGGCTACATATTATAACACTTAAATCGTCATGTTAAATTACAAAACAATCAATTAACACCGGTTCGGAAGTTTCTGCAGAGAAGAACCCGCAAGAAACTCTGATAGTTGCTCTATAAAGGTGGATTTACACCAAACGAGCGAATACTCATTCTATCCCCACTACGTCAAATTCTTCTAGTGTAAACAGGCGTAGAGCATTCTTTCGTTGTTCTTAGTGCGTTCACAAAGATTCTATAAATAAATTCAATAATGATTTCTCTGTCAAAATCAGACATAGCAAAGCACCACCAATACCAACCAAAGAATTGACTCGAATGAGCAAAGAACATTCGATCTAGCTCTTGTTTACACCAAATGATTAACAAAGAACATTCTTGTTCTAGTTCTAGTTAGTTGTTCGTTCGATGTAAATAGATACGTCAAGCTTTAGTTTACACTAGATATTAACGAAAGAATGCTCTAGTTCTAGCTCTAGCTCTATGTTCTTTTAGTCGAAATCCACCTTTAAAATAAACATTCACAATGGTAATTATGTGGACCTAATAATGGCAAAACTTACCGAACCAAACGCAATGACATATACATTTAATAAGATGCCATAACTTGACGCAAGTTTTTATGGTAGCCAACTCAATTCTGCCTTAAAGCATGGCTTTGGGAGTATGTCTGTAACTTAATCGAGAACTACTAAATGCTTTTATCGCTGTATTTTCATGGGACACTACGTAAGCAACTCCCACGTGAGAAGAGTGTTTTATTATTAAATTCAGGTCACTAGGAAATAAATCTATACTAATATATAAAGCTGAAGAGTTTGTTTGTTTGTTTTTTTGTTTGAACGCGCTAATATCAGGATCTACTGGTTCGAATTGAAAAATTCTTTTTTTATTGAATTGACCATTTATCGAGGAAGGCTTTAGACTACATAACATCACGCTGCGACTAATAGGAGCGAAGATATAATGGAAAATGTGGAAAAAACGGGGAAAATTATTCACCTTTGAGGGCTTCCTTTGCGTGCGCTGCGAAAACGGTTCAAGATACAAAAATAATATGTATGAAAGAATTATTCCTCTTTAAATGATCTAAAAAAAAGTCCGCGACAGTATATGTCTATCTTCTAAGATTGACTCACTATAACATAATAATAGAAATGGATCCGACGGGAACGAAGTCGCGATCAACAGCTAGTATGAAATAAATATGCTGTTTTGTTTTTAGGACAACTCCCTTGACCTTGTCTATTGCCATTGCTTACCATCTATTCCTGTAAGCTAACGTCACTGGATCGAAAAATAAATTGAAGATATAATAAATAACCACCTTGAAATAAAAGAGAATCTACGCAGAAGACTTTTATTTTTTGCACTGTTATCTTTCTTTTTCTATGCTATTATATAATAAGGAAATATTAGATTATTTGTTTGAATTAAATAGGGTCAAAAAGTACTGGATTGCTTTCATAAAATTCGAAACAGATATAGGCTTGAGCTACGGGATGAAAGGCTTGAATAAGTTGCTATCCTACTAAATTATAATAATAAATAATGTATGTTTTTTATTATTTCACTCAAAAACGGCTGGTTCGATTTACTTGAAAATTTGGTATTTATAGCCTATATAGGTGACGGTGAATAACATAAGCTAGCTAAGTTAGGAATAGTTAATACTTATCAGTAATTTTGATTAATTATTCTTAAAAAGAAAATATAAATAACAACTTCTTAATTATAACGTAATACGTAATAAAGTTTTAATTACAGCACTGCTAATTTAAATATTCTACCTATTATTATAATTAAGATGTGATTTATGCGTAAATTCAGCTTTATCATATTACTTAAAATTATCTACACTTCGGGGTTCACCAGCATACCCGTAACCAGGTATGGGTCGCGTCACGGATGTTTAGCGCTGGACGAGAATAGCTGCGCATTGGTAGACTCGCGCACCCGACGATCGATTGGTTGGTCCCAGTCATGTTGTCTTTCTCGCACCAATACGTCAATAACGAGCGCGATTCTACCGATGCGCAGCTATTCTCATCCAGCGCTAAACATTCGTGACGCGACCTATACCTAGGTATTATGTTTCCATGTTCATATTGCCTACAATTATGTTCTAATGAATAGAACTAAATATATAAAAATCATACAAAAGGACAAAATATCATGGAATTTTTTGGAGGGAAAACTAACGACCTTATTAGATAATGTATTGACAATACCCTTTTATAGATATGTAAATACAAGTTAGACGCTAATGAGTTTGAAATGTAAATTTTAACATTTTGTTTGTGTTAAAAATTCTATTAAATTAAGTATTTGAACGTAAAAATAAAAAAAATATACCTATTTAAAAAAGCATCATCGAAAGAGCTAAAATGCATTCCGATTGGTTAAATTGTGTGGACACATGGGGTGAGACATTGCTTGTTCAGGATTGGTCCATTTTTTGGGGCTTAAATTATCGTTTCTATGGTAACAGTTCTATTCCCCTCGAAAGTTTACTATGGCAAAACAAATTGCCTGGCGTCTATTTAAAATAATACAACTGACGACTAAAATTCTTTTTAAACATACATAATACAAAGATGTCTTAAATAAGCATGCAAAATTACAAGCAATACTGCACGCAACAATAATGTTGACATTTCGTGTAGTAGCTTCGCCGAAAAAAAAAAACAAAAGGCTACGAACCTGACGCCATGGTAGGTATTTATCAAACAGGTTCTTGAAATCCTTTTAGTAAAAACTAAAACAAATCAATAACTTTTTCTATCTAAACTTGCGCGCCATAGATAATAATTAGACACGTGCCCAAAATCGAGAACGCGTTCCCTATGCCAACGCGGGAACGCACTGATTAAAAAAAAAAGTCCGGACATCGGGCGACTACGGCCAATCGTATGTCAGTAAGGTTTCAATCCGCACCCGTGGCGCGCGTTTATTATCACGCGTCGACGTATTTCGCGCCTTTAAGTGAAAAGTTTTGTGTTGTATTCGTTAACTGGGGACGAGATATTCAACTTTGTTGGTTAGTACTGCAACACTTTTATAATTTACACCTATCTATATAAATAGTATAGGCGATATTACCTCGTGGAAGTAATACCATACAATATTTTAAAACAAGCCAATATAAAACGAACGTCGTGGTCAAAATAAATAATTTAATTATTCATGCAGACGTGAATGTGCAAAAATGACGATTCTAATGTAGGCAATATCCTTTGTAAACGCTTATCACACGATCTATTTAACGATTTAAACCAATATAATTTACATATGAACAAAAGCTTATTAAAAGTATATTATTAAGTACCTCACGTAGGTATATGCACATGTTTAAAAAAACTTTACGTTATTTCGATAACATTGTCCTTGATAGAAATAAAATTTTAGCTGTGTGTTTTTTTATCTGCAACGTAAAAGCAAAAAAAAAAATTGGTTTGCGTGGTGGTCAGTAGAATCGATAAATAGTTCTTTTCATGGTTTAACGCAAGGACGTGCAAAATATCGTAGATATTTGTAATACAAAATTAATTTTATTCACTGCGTAATAATTTATTAAGTATTGAAGTTATACCTACATATTTTATTGCGAAATTTATCATATTAAATGTGTGACCTTTAAATGTTCTTAACATCGTATTCGTAGCCAATATTGTTTATTACTTTTTCCTTAAATTTAGAGTCATTAATAAGTAATATTTGAGAGTCCAAAGGCTAACCGTCTACACTCCATTATCAATACCTACAATTCCTAAACGTATTTAATAAAAACTTTATTTTAAGGTTATACCCATTCATAAACAATACATAGAAATCATAAACTATAAACAAATCTTCAATTTAAAATATCCTAGGGCTTTATGGTAGTGAATGTATGTTGTAACTCTACTGTATGGTTTAAATAAAAAAATCCATTAAATTAACTTGTAAATTCGATTTTAAAAGTGTAATCGTATTATTACGCGTTTAAAGTCAAAGTTTAATAATATATCTTCATTCATCTAGTCTACATATAGTACACTAGTAACACTAGCCTGTTGCCCGCGACTCCGTCCGCGTGGACTTGCATATAATCTTGGAATCCCCCCCTGCCTCCCTTATAACTCTTTTTTCCAGTTAAAAGTAGCATATGTTTTATCTCAGGCTCTAGACCATCTGTGTACTAAATTTCATTACAATCGTTTAAGCGGTTTGCCCGTGGAAGTGTAAAATTATAAAAAGTTTCAACCCCCCGCGCAACTTTTTAGGGGTTAATTAAAAAAAGTAGCCTATGTACTTCCCCAGGCTTTTGACTGTCTGTGTGCCAAATTTCGTTATATGTAATCGGTTCAGTAGTTTTCGCATGATAGAAGTATCCTTCCATCGACAGACAGACAGACAGAGTTACTTTCGCATTTATAATATTAGTATGGATTTGAACCGTCATAGTGTTACAAAAAAATTATAATTTACCATCAAAAATTACAAATCATCTTAACAATTAACTATTTCATAAACACGTTTCGTGACACAGCAGAATATAATCGAATAATTTTTAATAAATATTTTTTTAAATAAGGGGACTGGATGTTTTATAATGTTGGGAATATTTATACTTAATATTTAAATACTGTGGTTGTATTTTTGTTGGCGACTGTACCTTTATTTATTTAATATTATAAATTATATTTACAACGAAATGTTCCTTTCCGAATAAACGAATGCAGTGAGTGGGTAAATCATTGAATGACGACGTATTAGCTATTACCTACTAGTTTGTACCTTATAAATTTATGTTCTCAAGTAAGCGATAATTGTTATCTTTTTGAGAATAAAAATCTTGAAACCTAAACCTATCAATAAGCTTAAAACTACTTCCAAAATAAATTAAAAAAAAGTGATACATTAAAACTCCTTACGAAATAAAATAATAAAAGTCTGGTCGAACACAACGACCATTTATAGGTTACCGAAACAAGTCTTCGAATTAGCATACATTTGCATTTTTTTGGTTTGTGTGTGACACTTAACTAAAGACGCGACAGTATCAAATAGCAGTCCTAACTAAATGTCGCGTGGTGTTGCCCGCGCGAAATAAAAGTTTTATTCTCATATCTATTTGGGGTAAAACATCTTGCCATGTGTAAAAAAGATTTTTATAAGTACTAGCTAGCTACATGGCTTATTGAAAACCATACAAATTTTTTAGATGAACGTCGTCCAACATTGAACATTGTTTGACTTTGACTTTGAGAATATTATAAACGCGAAGTCTTAGATGACATGCGGATGTTTGGATAATTGTTAGGTACTCTTTTACTAAAGTACTATATACTTGACTGAAATATAGCAAACAGACGTTAGAAAGATATCTACAAATTTTAATAATACATTATTTTTTCTAGTGTGAGAATCGAACCCTCAACTCTTAATACAAAAGGCAGTGACGCTACCAATGCATCAATCTATATTCTAAATATATAAAAGGAGACACTGACTGACTGACTGACATATCAACGCACATCCTAAACGGAAAAACGTAGGCACTTGTAGGCACATTGGAAGGGACGTAGCTTAGGTAATCTAGGTGCACTAAAAAAGGAATTTCCGAAATTCCCGCGGGAACGGGAATTAGCGGGAAAATCCTTTTGTATGAATAATCTAAACCGCTTAAGTTAGACGCTTGAAATTTGGCATGCAGGTACCTTAGATAACTTAAAGCTTACTTGTAACAGTTACAGTGTTAGTGGGAAAAAACATTTGTATGATAGGTGGCATAGGTACAGGGTCGAAGTCGCGTCGGGTCATCTAGTCGTCGATATAGATATAAGAAACTTCTACAAATATCGTGAAATACAATATTGCTGATCGTTCATGAATTGTGAGAACAATGTTCTGTGAACATGATAGGTAATAGGTTGCGTAACGTGTTATTTAGCCTGACTTTTATTGTATTCTACTACGCAATATCTCTGGAAATTCTTTGGAAGTATTGTTTTACACGTCTTAATTAATAAACTTACGTGATGACATAATAAATTATAATTAATTTATACACAACGCCATCTACTCCCAAGCTATGTAGAACTTGTGTTATGGCAAGTACAAAACGGAATAAATTACATTTACATACTTTTATTTTGTAAATACATACATACAACACATAGCACCACCCAGACCCTAAAAAAATACAAATATATTTTTCCGGTGTTGGGATCAAACTCACGACCCTTGGCGCAGAAAGCAGTTGTGTTTCCACTGTGCCAAGCGGTCGTCGATGGAACGATATGGAACGAAAAAGTATTGGTTTTATTTCTTTTTTTTTCTTGGTTAAATGACAGTGCTGTGTTACCACAATATAAAATGAGTTTGAGGGTCGATATTTGGTTGTGGCAATCAGCAACACGTGCTTTCAATACCACAGACAAACATCCACCTC
>JADANM010006423.1:1525430-1542450 GCA_026213755.1 Eurema hecabe
ATACCACGTGTTTCCCAGAGCTTCATCTCAAGTTCATCCCGTGACTGAATAACAGCCAATGTTATGATCAGATACAAAAATATTCAAGCATCCTCGTATTCACCTTGATATCAGCAGTTATTTCTGTTAATACGCATCGGCGCCAAGAAATATCAAAAATTTCGCTGAGGGACGTAAAAATATTTGAGGTTATATTAATCTTGAATTTAGTTGGCCAATGTCAAGTTAAATGGGACGGTCGTCTGGGTATATGTTTATATTATTTAGAAGCGTTATCTCTTTATAGAAGTAACGCAGAACAAAGCTTTTTTTATATTTATTAGTACTAAATCACGAATCCTAAATTTAATAAACGAATTGCGGTCAAGCGTAATCTTTTATTGAAATGAAAGAACAAATTCAAAATAATATTTGCTATATAAATATTAATTACTCTGCTATGGTAAGCACTAATCATAAAATACAACTTAAATAGAAATATGATCAAGTAAAAATTCAAATATTAAAAGCTTGAAATCTTTGGGTACAACAATAGAGCATATCTCATACATACATACATAGACAAACTTCCAAAATCATCCATTCTTTTGTCTTAGCCTTAGTTAAAATCATAGTCGTACCCTGAATGCAAAACAACCGTTAGTATAAAAATGAATAATGCATTTCCAACCCTTCCCTTGATAAGACCAAGGTGATCTATGAAGTGATTAATTGCACGATTCTTGGTCTAGATTTGCTCAATGCCAAGGTCTGCTAATAATTAATAAAAAAAAAATTATTTCATTTTGTAGTTGACACTTTACTTTGGCCTCGATATGTTTCCTATTATCTGAATGGGTTGTAGCTTCCTGCTACACCTAAATATACAAGTAAAATTTATTTAAAACTAGTCGGCTTAACGCGACTTCGTTCACTCTGAACTAATCCTACCCGAAACCTTATACCTTATACACCTACCTTTTTTTGTTTAAAAACCATCCCCGTTAATTCAGGAATATTCTAAAAGAAAGAATTATGTAAATCGGTTCAGCTGTTATTGAGATAAGCGCTTACCAACACATTTTGCAATTGATTTTTTTATATAATAGATTTTGTTAGTATATATAATGTATACATATAAACTTGTATACAGATGCAGAAGGCGGAAACACAAAAATATTTTTGTATGAGGAGTGCATATATAGGATTATCTAAAGTTAGGAACGGGTACGCAAAACCGCGGGTACAACTAAGTTAAAACCTTATTATAATAAATAGTTATACTTTCACAAAATTGTTTTGCAATACTACGACGATCCTGAAGTGTAACATAGAGCCTATTTAAAAATTTTGACTTTCAAAAAGTTCCTCATACCATTAATTAACCAAATATTATTATTTTACATTACATTTTACATAATAATATTTTATAGTTCAATTAAAAAAATATGGTACCGAAACTCCCACGAAATTCCGTCGGATATTGAATACAAATTCTAAGCCACGAACTAAGTTGAACATAGCTATATGCAGGTCAGGAACCTTCGCTGGGCAATAAAGTTTTGGTACCAACGACCAACAAACCGGTCAACCGTCTTACCCTATGCTGCATTAACATCGACTGATCGATGACCTCTGGTCAATAAGTGGTACATATAGGATCAAACCAGATACTTTCTATGTGGATATTCTCCACTGGGGATCACACATTCCTGGGAGATAATAAGGTGTACATATGTGACGAAAAAGTTAAATACTTTCAACGCATTCAATATCTTACATATTTTTATGTATTGCTTCGTAATGGCTAACCCCATCTCTAATTTTTTTCTTCACGAAGCTTGTCTTACCAACTAAAGTCGCGTGAAAGAAGTCTAGCCGTTAAGCGATTTCTTTTGGCTAGAAATTAACTAAAATTTTTAAAATACAGTTTCCACAAATTCACAAATATATGTATTAATAAAAACCTAAAAGACTTATAAACCAAAAAATTTAACATACTAAAATCGCATGTAACTTCTATCACGTAGTTTTTTAGTTACGTTAACGTCTCATCATCTCAATAATCATAACAAATGCTGTATCGATATTGTTTCAAATTAACGATTACTTCAATATAGATAACTCCTTAAAGTTTTCCATAAAATAATTTAAACAAATACAGGTAACAAGAGTACGCTTATTACCGAGTATGGAACTATTATCAAACATTTGCAACGGTTGGCTTTTGTTTGACGAACAATCATATTACAATATTACATTTGTTTTCATTTCCTTGACTTGACGATTTTGTCTACACCCAATTGGAAACATTTCGCAGAAATTATCTGCTTAAATATCAGTTTTATTGATTAACGAATTAAAAAGAATACGTATAAGGAAAATAATAAAATATTCAATCGTAACTCAATCTTAAAAGTTCATCTAGTTTATTTTTAACTGCATTATATGTCATTGCATGTTTAATATAATTACAAAGGATAGTCACAAAATATAAAATTAATCAATCAGGATTAACTATAAGGAAATTAATTGGACTAATGAAACTCACTAACATTCTTAGCTGTAAGAGCTTTGTCATTGCGACCTCACCGCTCTATGAATACTTATCCACACTCAAATATTCTAAAATCCTAGTAGAGTATTCTTAGTTTATAATAATGATATGCTATATAAGCTAACGCTGAATAAAGAATAGTAGGAATCGTTACCGTATGTGCAAATGGTTTTCTTCACCCAGTTTGTTTTAAAACAGGATAGCCAATGACGTACTCGTATTACAGTTTAAACACATTACGCGAAGCAGCCAAGTACAAAGCTTAGTCACCACCACGTGATATCGTTATCTTTCCGTTTTTGTGGTTTGCTAACCATTGGTCAAATAGACTTTGGAAGCAGATTATGGCAATGTTATTTAGAGTAGGCGTCGTTCTTTTCAATTGTAACGCTTAATTTAATATTTGCACCTACGTGATTATGGAGTCGCAGAAAAACGTCATCAAGTAGTGGCATCTCATCAGTTGAGCATCAAATGTTATTGGGATTACCGGAGGCACATTTTCCTTTCCGCCTTTATCCAAAGCTTTGTTGCCTTATGTCACAAATCTTTCACTTTTTTTTCTTTTTCTTTTTTCTTTCAATGGTCGGTACCGTAAAGGACTTAGCTATGTTTATGGGGATAGTCGCCTACCATTTGGCGAATTTCGTTCAGTTGCCATTACATAAAAAAAACATTGAGGGTAGTTTCAGAATATTAATTGAGTGATTATTTATTAAGTTTGTTCGATTAATTATGTATGCACAAGTCACAAGTCATACTTTGTATCGTTACTACCCAATAATGACACCGGTCGTGTATTATAAAATTTTAAATATATTTAAAGCTAGTAAACCGAGACGTTTTTGTTTCACAAATTTACTTTTTTAATTCTCATTATTTTCCTGCTAAATATTTCAACGCTTCCAGGTTTTTTGTTTATATTTGTAAAGTTTGATAAGCCCAGTCACATTGCTTATCTAAGACACGACGGGAACTGTCATGGATATTTAATTTTAATTGATACTAATGTCTTTGTTCTTGTGATAAACTCAAAATTTTTCCATGACCCAAAATGTTGTATCATTGAAGTGAAATGCGCATAATAATTAAAACGTATCTTGATAATTTGAACCGTTCAAGCGATGCTAACATCAGTCTAAACTGACACTTAGGAATACAAAGATCAACTTTATTGCTCTTAATTCGAGAAATAACCTTATTCGTCGAAACCCTAACGTGCAAGAATATAAGCCGCAACGGTTCAATGAGAGTTCGAGAGTTGTATAGTTTGCGTCACGAATCTTTAGCGCTGAACGAAACCTGCGCAGAAGTCAAAAATAAGGTATCGAGGTAACGGCACGGCGCGCGGGTCGCGTGATAGTCGGGTGCGCGAGCGTTGATTGGTTTTCCCAGTCGTGTTGTCTTTCTCGCACCAATACGTCAATTACGAGCGCGATTCTACCGATGCACAGATGCTCTCGTCTAGTGCTAAACATAAATGACGCCTACTATACATACGTTTGGAACAAAAATTAAAGCGCCATTCAGAACTCTACGCACTACTTTACTGACTTACATAATCATTAGTATGTGCAGAATTAATATACACACAGTGCGCCTCAAATCTCCGACTACTGGCTATCTATTCCTGTCTATCGGCTACTGCGATCGAAATAGTTTGATAGTGACGCAAACCACGCCCCCCAAAGAATGACCCCCAAGTGCGTCACGGTTACGTAAAAACGTTTCCTTGGACTTTGAAAGAAGCGAATTTATTGCTTTTCGCATTCAACAATCGTATTTAAAATGAAGCAGAAATACCAGTAATACCAAGTCGTAAAAATAAAAATGTTTGTGTTGAGTTACGTTTCGGCGTCGCGAGATTTAATTAAAAAAAGAATTTATTTTATTATTTATTTAATTACAGGTCTGAACTGATTAAACGCTACTTCAAAACTGAATAATACATTATTAAAAACATTAAACACTAAAAATACTTATTAGGCTAATACTTATAAGACGATGAGACCCGCGTCAGCGAGAACCAAGGGCTGTGCCTTGGTAACTGTTGCTTGGATTTTGTTTCAACTAAAAAAGAAATTGAATCACAGACTTGGTTAGGTAACATCTGCCCTTATATTTAAGAAGTACTCTGAAAAAAAGAGTAATTTTTAAACTTACAATTCCTTAAAGGAAATAACAGATCTCTTAGATGATCTTGAAAGGGCTTAAGCACAAAGTAAAATTGTATAATTAGCTCTTGTGATGTACTATACATTCTTTCGTGTGCAAGTTCGACTTGTATTTGTTCAGTTTTTTATTATTATCAAGCTATTGATAATAATAAAAAACTGCACTAATTTATTTTTATTTTTCTCACTAAATTAATTGATTTAGGTCATAGCAATAAATTAAGTAGAATTACCTGGTGGCTAGACAAAAGTATTACAGGAATTTGGAAGTTTATATGAACTATTAGTTAGGTTTAATACTAACTAAATCTAACTAACCAATCTAAGGATAAGAAGAGAGGTCAGAGGAGAGTCATCAAAATGTTCATATATAATTTTTGCCTCATGTAATATTGTATGATGGTGATAACATTGGGAAGTCATTAAAGCATTGACGTAAGCCTCATAAGAACTCATAATGACTATCTTATGCACTTTTCACTTCGTATATAACATTTTAAAATGCCTTTTCCTTCAAAATTTCAACGATTCATTCGTATTAAAACCTGTAGGGAGTAGGTACGAGTAGGGTCATTGACCTTACAATACAATTAATAAATCGAATTTTAATTGGCTTTTTACGTATTTTAAGTAATCGGTTGTTGGAATGTTTTAGTTAACAAAGGTGATATTTAAATATATTACATACTTTAAATTTATAATTTAAGTAAGATGGTTTTGTACCCCTAAAGTTCAATTTAAGAGTCATTGCACAGTTTCTTGCCCGTTCTTCTATGTGGAAATTACTTTGCAAATCATCTTATTGTATAATGTATGTATATCACCTTATCAATTCAAAGGCACTACAATTTTCGTCTCTAATAATATATAAAGTTATTATTTCTTATCAATATATAAAAACAATTAGTATGTTAGTAAACACAATATGTATCGTTAGAATTTTAATTAAAAACAATTAAACCAATCTCTACTACTGTGTCGTCTGACCAATTGTATCAAAACATATTTACATTACGATGACACCGACACTGTCTTTGAAAACAAACAACTTCAGTTTTAAATCTATACATTTTACCTACCCTTCCTTTCTATTGTATCATTAAGGTTTTATATTATGGTTGCCTGGAAGAAATCACTTCAAGTGATAAGGCCGCCAAATGCCAATTACTCATAAATTTAATGTATTTGTCTAGTTTTTAAGTCTCCTTGGTGTAATAAAGGGTAGAATAAATAAATAAATAAACGTCAGTTAGGTCAGTTTGACCTAGATTTTACAACTAGACATTTTAAAACGAAAACTGAAAAATACCTCGAGGACCTGATAACAATTTTGATCAAGCTATTTAATTAAAAGATAAGTCATTTCGTAAGTGTCGTAAAGAAGACCCATTACGAGACTACACATTCGGTAAATATCATTAAGATTAAAAATGGATCATAAACACTAAACTACGAATGTAATGACAGAGATTACTATTGTGAAGAACAAGAATTTTAATTAAATTATTTTTCTATTTTAAAACCAGAATATTCAGGATTTTTTTTTTAATGTTATCAATGGTGAAACATTTTCATTCGAATAAGTAGATATTTAGGTTTCAGTTTGATTTTGAATTTAGAGGTATCTTATAACAAAATCAGACTCAAAAGCCGAAGTCAAATATGTATACCTCTATTCAACTAGGCAACATATAGTACCATTTGAATCGTCATAGTATTACAATAACAATAATCTACCATCGTATCAGAAAGCAGTCTAACAAAGTTGTACCGTGAAGAAGTCACACAAACTCTTATATTTACTTTCAAACAATAGTATTGAACCAAGATTATTAACATTAAGTCCTTCAGCAACTAGTTTATACAATACAAACTCTTCAATTCAAGGTCTTCCATAATCAGGCATTTAATATGCCTGTTACAAAATTTCGTAAAATTTAAACATCCAGCAAATGTCACCACTTAGTGAGCTGGTTATAATAATGTCAATAGAATTATCACGACTTAAAAATTTCGACTGACACGTTAAATCATTCAATAAACATTGCGACACTTCAATATTTCATACGCATTGTGTTCAGAGGTACATCATTCGGCTAAAATCTAAGCTAATTCACGTTCTTTGAAAAGAGACCACTGCCTAATTTCGGTTTAATATAAGTCTATCTCTTTCTCACATTAGAATCTATGTTATAATGATAGTACGAGATAGAGAAGAGTCCGCAAGAGCTGTGACTGCGAATAGCGGGACAGTAGAACTCCGTGGTATCTTAGTTCAAGACAGACCCCTAGGAATAGGTATATGTGAACAACTCCCCATGAAAAAACAAATAATAAGAAAGAGACAACTCTCTATCAAGCCTAAATTCGCCGATCCTCTCTCTCTAAAAGTCGACGTGCAATATTTATCGCCGGCTATTGTATATACTCTGAGAAACAAGACAATTCGTATTGACATTAAACAAGTATCAAGAATGTTCGCGGCTCATATTTCACATGGCTTATTGCTTTTTGTAGCGTTTCTACAGAAAAAGTTTCAAACAAAAACGATTACGTCAGTTGATAGTATTTTCTGAAGACTTTTAATTACTTATTTTCAATTTTATAATTATTGACGTATATGTGTTTATTTAATTAAGAATAAATAATTAGTGAATTATTTTATCATAGATAATTAGTGAAAATTTAGAATAAGATAATAAATAATTTAAGAATATCTGAAGTATGTTATAACACAAAAATTCTCTTAGAAGTAGTCCTACCTTTTACCTATGGTTTAATACAATATAATCTAATACATATATGCAGTTCAGTTCAATAAAGATATATTTAAGTTCGACTTTAAATAGATTGAGAGTTTTCCCCCATAACTTCACAAACTACCTCACAATGTTACAAAATAAAACATTGACTTACAAAATTACCCATAACGTGACTAACCATCCTATCACGTGTGAATGTCAAAGGTTATATTTGGGAGTACTAAAAATTATCGCCCAATTAGGTTTTGCCTCCATTATCAAGCAACATACTCGCTGATATGCGTTCCGATGCAAGGTCAATGAGTTTTAAAAGCTGTTCATACTGCGAACTACATTTCTCGCTTATCTTTAACTGCTGAATGAGTTTTACTTTACGCCTGTATGTTATCCATGCGACAATTCGATAGTCAGTTCGTGGAAAAAGTTGTTGTCAGATTTGGGTTTTAAAATAAATAATGTCTGTGTTTAGAGGACATTTTCTTACGAATTACCCCATGTCAGTCTACCGCCTGAACAGTGATGTGCGAATGTGCTTCGGTCTGAAGGGCACTGTAGCCAGCGTGATTACTGGGCTAATGAGTCTTAACATCTAATGACTCAAAGTGGGGAGCGTCAATGTAGTGCACCCCTGCCCGCAGCAAGGTTCTGGGTAGCACTACGTTGGTTATGGGCTGGCGTTTCTCTTACCATCAGGAGAGCGACCAGGTCCTCTCACCACTTAATAGAATAAAAAAAATAGTAAAAAACGACCGGTCAGTCAGTGGTGCGACTGATCGAGGATCTCTCGTTTCGTTCCGAGGGTCACATCTTGTCAACAAACTAACAGTGTTTCTTGCCGGTTCTTCTCTATAGAAATTGCTTTTGAACCGGTGGTACAAAATTGTTTTGTAACACAATGATGTTTCAATAGTGTTATTATATACCTAGTTAAATAAAGATATAATTGACTTTGACTAAGAGTTAAACTATGCATTACTAATTGTAACTATTTTCCTGGAAAACCACAACTATTCCCGTTATAAAAATAATGATGTTTTCTTGGGACTTGTAATCTAATGACTGTCGTAAAAGTTGCTAATGAGTTATTGCTAACTGCCTGGGTGGTCAGTACCATGTGGATATCTTTACCAAGGCTTAATGAGAAGCATAAAATAAAACAAACTATAACTTAATTGATGTAAGTAAAGTATGTTTTCGTAACCACTGTTTCTCATAGATGATTGAGTTCACTTAAATTTTAGCCACAAACAAAATCATAAGATAATCGTGTTTTTAAACTGTTTTTTGTATATATACTAGGTATAGTACACATATTTTATTCCTTACCAATCGTCGTTTGAAAGAAATAGGTTATATCCTTAAGTAAAATTGTTTTCTTAATAATATACAGGTAATAAATAACTCCAAGTCTAGAAACAAAGTTATTACAATTCGCTCATATTAATAACAGTGGGTGTGTTCAAGCAAGTGGCAAGCGACCTTAAACAATGAATTAAAAATTCTCAAAACGAGTTTCGTAAACACGTGCTGTATTTGCATACAAACGCTTGCCTGCGACCCGATGACGTTACGTCTTGCGACTCGCCGAGTAAGTTACCTTACTGTGTTATGTGGGATATGATTTCCGCGTTCGTTGGTCATTTTATAGGGTTCTTCTGAGTTTTTCGGTGTCAGGGTGCGTGAAATACCATCTCTATGTGAATTGAGATTTGTTTCATGATACATCTGTCTGAACCCTTCATTTAAGGTATACTTGAAGGAAAATCTTCAAATTAACTTAACATTTTTGGTTATGGCCGTTTATTAAGCTAAGGAACGAATTCGTCTTTGAACTTAAGCAAGTAAATCGCCATAGACTACACATTCATAAAAAAATAGAGAACTTTTTAGTTAAACGTTTGATTTAACAAAATTGAGTCTATAAAATATATGGTGTCAAAAGAAAAAATAGGCAAATTTCACATTGCAGAATGTTATTATCTTATGTACGGAACCATCTCCTTTTAAGTCCGAATTACACTTGACTAATCATTTCGGTAAGCTGTTGTTTTGCTTTTAAGGCGATGTTTGTTTACTACGTACATATTTGTTATTTATATTAGTTCAACTAAATAACACCAATGAAATACAAACAGGAAAAGTTTAAAATTACCATAACCCGACTAAATTAAAACATCAGAAACGTGTGAAATATACAACCTTTAACCGGATATACATTTGTAATATGATCGGGTTATACCTACGGGAGAGAAACTACAAGACAACACCAGTAATTAGTTAGTAATAAAACGTTATTTACGAAGAAGTCGAAATAAATCCGTCGATAATAATTCAATGGTCTGTCAGTACGAATTTGATGATTATATTAAAAATATTGACTTTTAAGATTTTGAAGAAAATGAAGTATCTTAGGAAGGCAACATATTCGCGAAATAAAAGAACAGAGAAATTAAGACCGCTAGAGCTAGCTAATGCGTTCAGTTCTGAATCGCGCTTATGATTTTTATTTTAATTTGAGATTCGACTGAAGAAAAAGAAGAAGATGAGACTTCATCTATGTTCAACTTCTCAACATTGAATCACTGGAGCCTAGTAGTCAGTCAGTTAGACTGGTTTAGAATCCACTCTTTGGCTCAGATGACGGTTACATGATTACATATCTTTTCCTCTACACCTAAAAACTATCTTCTTTCCCACTTCTCAAGCAAAAAAACAAACTAACTATAGGGGCCATCCATAAAGTACGTCACTCGAATGTTAGGGCTTTTGAACCCATCCTCCCGTCCTTGTCACAGGTTGTCACATTTTTATAACCCCCCTCCTGATGTGACGTCACACATTTTTTAAATTTATGTATGTATTTAAAGATAATTTAAATTGTTTATAATTTTTAAAGAATATATTAAATTTTAAAATTTTTAATTCACATCCAAACTTTGCGTTTTAGTATTTTAAATTTTAACATGTGCCGTCACAAAAGTATTGACCCCCCATTCCCCTTGTCACACCATGTCACACTTCGGTGATACCCTCCCTCCCCATTAACGTGTGACGTACTTTATGGATGGCCTCTAAACAACCAGAATCCTCCACCTCCTCGGAGCCTATCATGGCCAAACTTGAATCAAATATCTTTAAACTTGTACGTCTTCACTCAACAATAATGACGTACTCTTGTGCGTATATTGCGAGCGTTTACGTAATTTTATAATGAATTCTCATATAAGTGACCTGCTTATGAGTTTAATAGATGCCGTTTCAAGGTGACTGGAGTCAGAGGTATTTAATATATTGCTATGCATAGTAGACATATAACGCATAGACTGATAGTCCCTTAATAATCGATCCGCTGTAAGTGTAGACAAATCTGTGTATATGTAAGTGTAAAAAGCATGTTCTTATACTCGACACACTATGATGAGGCTATAGGTTTTGATAGCTCTTTGAAATAATTCAACAAAGTAACAATTCTATTCTCAATAGAAAAGATCTTCATACTTTGTCAATTTATTAAACAATTTATAATGTTAATTGTATTATGCAACATGCATTATGTGAATATTCAGACATACCTACTTACATATGTACACACATACTGCAGACATTGAATATTGCATAATCTATATATATAAAAATGAATTGCTGTTCGTTAGTGTGGCTAAAACTCGAAGTAGTAAAATAAAAACAAACAACAAAAAATCTGTTCAGCTGAACAGATTTTTTTTATCTTGGTCTTGAAATATTCGTGAAGTTTTGGGGAAGGTTTAAAAGATTGAAAAAATTCTAATAATCGCCGGAAAATCTATTGAAACAGCCTTTTTTAATTCTCACATAAATGTTTATTGAAGCAGTATGAAGCCTGCCGGGTCAGCTAGTATATTTTATACTAGCTGTTGCTCGGAACTTCGTCCCCGTCGGATCTATTTCTATTATTATGGTATAGTGAGCCAATCTTAGAAGACAGACATATACTGTCGCGGACTTTTTTTTAGATCATTTAAAGAGGAATAATTCTTTCATACATATTATTTTTGTATCTTGAACCGTTTTCGCAGCGCACGCAAAGAAAGCCCTCAAAGATGAATAATTTTCCCCGTTTTTTCCATATTTTCCATTATTTCTTCGCTCCTATTAGTCGCAGCGTGATGTTATATAGCCTAAAGCCTCTCTCCATAAATGGTCAATTCAATAAAAAAAGAATTTTTCAATTCGAACCAGTAGATCCTGAGATTAGCGCGTTCAAACAAACAAACAAACAAACAAACTCTTCAGCTTTAAATATTAGTATAGATTCATACAATCATTACACTAAACTATGCCAAAAAATAAGTTTTAGATTTTTTTATATTATACTATAAGTGATGTCACTATTTTCTAGAAAATTACATAATGATCTTATGTAATTTTCTTCAGCCAATAACATTTTACATATATAAATATTATATTTATGTATTGAATAATATAGTAAACAAAGTTCTGAACGAAACTGGTTTTAACGTTAGCATGTACATTGATGCATTTGTAAAATACTTATAAAATTAACATAGTGTTTACAGTACTATGAGAAAAATATTATTGTTTTGCTTCCATTATAGTAAGTAAAACAACATATTTAATGTTAGCCAATATACGTAGTATGTTATGATATGGTAATACTATTAAGTATAGACAGACTATGCTTAGTATATTTGGTAGCTTTTGTTTCTTATATTTAAAGTAATCTTGCTACTTAAATGCAGAAACTTAGCTAAATATCAAATTTGGTGTGTAAGCATCTAATCGTAGAAGAACTTAGGTCAAGGTGTAAAAAACTGTCGTCATTTTATTCTGTTTTCGAATAATTAATTAAATAGTAAAAAAACAGATTTGTTTCTTTATAGAACTTTTTATATGTATTTCTTTTGTTTATGTTTGTCAATAAAGTGTTTTTGTTTTTATTTTTATTTTATTTTATACCAAGTTCTCAAAGTAAGAAATAGGTTATGTTTACCAAATATTTTATTGCAAAGTTTCGAATGATTACTTTATATAAAACCTGTACATACGAAGCCGGAAAAAGATAAAGTAGTTATAAACAGTTATTTTTATTACAAGTTATATTATCAAGATAAATTTTACATCTTTACAAACTTACCTTCGTTGTCTGATTTTGAATCTTGTTCCGTCATTTTAAGACATACACTATTAAATATTAAACGAAAATTTTAATTATTATCTATTAATAATAAAAACTTGAACACTTTTGATTGTATTTATTAAGAAATTTATGATTTATCGCAATGTTTTCATTACAATTGAATCGACATATAAATTGTAAAATACCAATGACAGATACATGTCAAGATTTGACTTTGACAGTTATCGATGTCGTTTCATTTTACGTATTAAATCAGTTTATGAAAAAGAATTAATGATTTTTGAAAAAACTAGTATGATGATTTGTAATTTGCTTTTTAAATTTTAACGTCATTTGATAAGTTGTGATAGAATTTTATGTCAACGATAAAGAATTTCATGGCCGTTAATTTAAATGTTTTGAGTATATTTTATTATTGCATATAATGTTTTAACGTGAATATTTTATTTACAGATGCTCCAGAGAATGTGGTAGAATAAAACAATTCAAAGGCCTTAGTTATTTTCCACAATGTCTAGCGCCGTCGAAAATGGAGTTGGCGACGATGGACGGTACGTATTTTATAGTTTTCCATATTGGTATTGTAATTTATAACTATCAATGTTTCAATACAATAGACCCTTGCGTCTTTTTAGCTTGCTTTGTATTTAATATGTTAATTTACAATTGTATATTAATCGCTTATTAGCTTTGTTCTCTTGTACTTTGTACCAGCGTACTATCTTTTTTTTTCATAATATATCTAGTATGGTATTGAAAGTTTTATTATATACTACCCAATCCCTCTTCCTAATTTAAATCCATTAATAAGAGGAAGTAGTCACTTAATATCGGGAACTCAAATGCCCACCATCTTAAAAAAATATTATGTAAGCATGGCAAATTAAAAATTTATCAAGTTCGTTTCAGTCCTTTAGTTATCGTAATGAAATAGCCAGTCTATTAAAAACGTTCAACACATAATAAATTGTTTTATTACAGCTCAACCACATATTATTTCTCCAAGGGTCGGACTAGTGCGACTCTATGGCAGAGGATCAGCTTATTCGTATCAATATACTGGAAGGCTCTTATTGTAGTCATAACACCGTTGATATTATTGCCTATACCTATTTTAAATGCGGGCTCCGAGTCGGCAAAGGTGAGTTAAAGATATTATAATAATTAATCTTTTTATCTATACTAATATTATAAACAAGTGAAGTTCGTGCGTTTGTTAAATTGTAAGAGGTAATCTAGATATCTACTGAACCGATTTAAAAAAAAATTTCACCAATTGAAAGCTACATCATTGTTGAGTGTCATAGGCTATATAAAAAAACCGAAAAGGATAATTAACATCATGGCCAACGAAATAGGTACGGGTCAGCTAGTTAAAAAAACATGCAACTTTTGTAAACATAGGGGAGTTTTTTGTCTATTTTAAGTTTCAACAATTTATTATTAAAATTTTCCAAACATTTCAGGCTTTCAAATGTATGTACGTAGTGTTAATAATGGCCACGTACTGGGTACTAGAGTTGCTACCACTGCCCGTCACCTCTATGCTACCGATAGTACTCTTCCCTACCCTGGGTATCCTGGACTCAGATAAGACCTGTGCTGCGTATATGAAGGAGACCAATATGATGTTCATGGGAGGGCTGATGATTGCTGCCGGAGTCCAGCATTCGAAGTTGCCCAAAAGAGTCGCGTTGTGGACGGTACAAGTTGTAGGGTGCTCGCATAGAAGGTTAGTCATAAAATGTTTAATTCGATTTTTTATTGCAATTGTTTTTTTTAGAGCATATAACAGAGTTTCTTGCGGGTTCTCTGTAGAAACTGCCGTCCGAACCGGTGTTAAATGTTTTCTAATACATGACATTTCATATAAATGATTCAAAAGTGTTACTATATGTAGCCTAGTAACTAGGGCCTAGTTGAATAACGAATGGAGACATTTTTGACTTGGACTGTGATTACAGCGCCATCTAGTTTCAAACTGGGAAAAGTAATGTAGTATTACCGTATAACGGATTTTGTTGGATTATTTTATCAATCTTGATTTTAATAGTCTTTCAATTTTTTTAATGCACATTCTACTAGCTGTCCAACTCGGTTTTACTTACGAACTTTCTTAATCAATACCTGGATAAAAAGTATCCCATGTGTTAATCAAATATCTAAGCTACATTTTTTGATAATGTATCATTTACAGGTTAAACCTGGGTCTGACATTCGTGACGATGTTCATATCGATGTGGGTGTCCAACGCGGCGGCCACCACCATGATGGTGCCCATCGTTGAAGCGATACTGGAAGTATTCGAACAGGTGTGTGGGGTTGGAACTTTTCTCTGACTCTCATTGCTTAACCCTGTGAAAAGATTTTCTCGAAACGTTCCGGAATTCTCACTTTCTCTTATACACTCATAGACAGCGAGCCAGTTATTTTCCTGTCTTTTTATGTTTACAAATAAAATGTTATTACAATTCCTTCAGTAATCAGGAGAAAGATACTTCGTTTCATTCGGTATAGTATGCGTCACGGATC
Organism: Eurema hecabe; assembly: GCA_026213755.1. Lineage (NCBI taxonomy): Eukaryota > Metazoa > Arthropoda > Insecta > Lepidoptera > Pieridae > Terias > Terias hecabe. The sequence goes on from JADANM010006423.1 coordinate 1,540,572, forward strand.
TTTAGCGCTGAATGAATCCTGCGCAGAAGTCAAAAATAAGGTATCGAGGTAATGACGCGGCGCGCGGGGCGCGTGATCGTCGGGTGCGCGAGCGTTGATTGGTTGTCCCAGTCGTGTTGTCTTTGAGCACCAATACGTCTATTACGAGCGCGATTCTACCGATGCGCAGCTATTCTTGTCCAGCGCTAAACATAAATGACGAGTACTATACTTCGTTCCATTCGGTACAAACTTCTTAATTTGTTTCTCAAAATTATGTTTAAACGATTTTAATCAAAGTAAATGGTTTCATGTTACAGCAAGGACTAGGAGACGTTTATATTAACAAGAAGAAGACTGCCCCTGAGAACGGGAAGGAGGTTGCGAAACCTGCGCAGGATAAGGCTACAGAGGAAGAGTGAGTTTTTCATATCAATCAGTTGTTAAGAAAAGTATTATTAAGATTATCCTTGACCGTATATATTATGTAATATCAGCTATCTTTAGTGCCTCAATACATAGTATAAAACAAAGTTATTTCTCGCGTCTGTCCCTATATATTATATGCTTAGATTTAGTAATCAAGTAGGATGTAGTTTAAACATTAATACGTTAAGCATTATGCCGCATAATGCGTTGTAGTGGTCTACATAATTGGAAAACTAGGCGTATGATTTTTAGCGTCATACATTAGTGGTAAATGAGTAATACCATGACATGATGCTTCAAAAGTGTTGCTATATGTAGCCTGGTTGAATAGAGATACCTTTGATGATCGCTTGGCGTTCGATGGGTTCGATCCCCGCACCGGAAAATATATTTGTAATTTACACATGTATTTTTCTGGGGTCTGGGTGTTGCTATGTATTGTATGTATGTATTTACAAAAGAAAAGTATGTATATGTATTATCTAGTTGCCATAACACAAGCTTCGGCTTAGCTTGGAACTAGATGGCGCTGTGTATAAATGTCCTGAAAATATTTATTTTGACTTTGACTTTGACGTCCAAAGCGTAGTATAAAAGTAAGTATTTCCCCCCAGGTCGCCGGTGCCCAGCGACATCACGACTTGCTACTACCTGAGCATCGCGTACGCGTCCACGCTGGGCGGCTGCGGCACGCTGGTGGGCACGGCCACCAACTCCGCCTTCAAGGGCATCTTCGACTCGTGAGCGCGCTCTCTCTCAATCTCTCTCTCTTTCTCTCCCGTAGGTAAATGAGCAGGTTTTTCTGATGGTAAGCGAAACACACTCTCGTTCTCTTTGTCAGGTAGCTGAGCTGGTTTGTGTGATGGTAAGCGACATGCAAAATTTCACTCTCTCTCTTTCTTTTATTTATCTTTTTCTCGTAGGTAGATAGATGAACAGGTTCGTCTGATGGTAAGCGACTAGAAAACGCTCAGTCACCCTCTTTCTCCGAATCATTCTCGCTCTCTCATAAGCAACAGAGCAGGATCATCTGTAGGTATACGACTAGAAAGTATACACTCTTGTCTATTTCTCCGAATCATTTTCTCTCTTATAGGCAACAGAGCAGGTTCGTCTGACGGTAAGCGACTAGCAATCATACACTCTCTCTCTTACTCCGAATCACTCTCTTCCATACTCTCTGTTGCAGAGCAGGTTCGTCTGATGGTAAGCGACTAGCAAACACAGTGTGTGTTTCTTTCTATATTTATCTCTATATCTCTCGTATTTAGCCAGATATTTTAAGTTTAACTTTTCATTTCCTATTTAATTAATTAATTAATTGATTATATTTCCAACAGCGAGTTCCCCGAGATCTCTGGCGCGGTGGACTTCTTCTGGTTCATGGCGTACAGCACGCCGCCCATGCTGCTCATGCAGCTGCTCGTCTGGATCTCGCTGCAGGCCACCTTCATGGGCCTCTTTAGGTGAG
>JADANM010006423.1:1543074-1556654 GCA_026213755.1 Eurema hecabe
TCTATTGATTTGGTAATTTTTTGACGACCGCTTGGCGCAGTGGTAGCAAAACTGCTTTCTGTGCGAAGGGTCGTGGGTTCGATCCCCACACCGGAAAAATATATTTGTAATTTACTTTTTTTTTCTGGGGTCTGGGTGATGCTATGTATTGTATGTATGTATTTACAAAAGAAAAGTTTATTATGTAATTTATTCCGTTGTCTAGTTGCCATAACACAAGCTTCGGCTTAGCTTGGAACTAGATGGCGCTGTGTATAAATGTCCTGAAAATATTTAAAAAAAAGAATCGACAATGGCCGCCTCCCGCGCTCGGTGTTATGTCAGTTGTCAAACTGTGCGCCAACAACTTTGTCCTAGCTTTTCAATAACAGAGCATAGTGCGACATTTCCATCAATTTCAAGTTATAGAAAAAGAATTGTTAAATTTCTGGCACTGCACATGTAATTACACGTATCCAGGGAAATCACTACTTAGTACTTTTGAGAAAATTTGCTATTATATATGAGTGACGAAAGATGTAATTAAACATTCAACGGTAAGCATTATTCCGCATAATGCGTAATTATGCTATTATTGAAAAACTAGGTTTACAATTCCCAGCTACACTAAAAAAAATATGATTGAAAGATCTTTTGATTTTTTTTTTGGAAAAGAATTCATCTTATCGTTATAATGATATCTGCTCACAGGCCCAACAGCGAAGCAGCGAAGAAGGTGAACGCCGCATCATCAGGCTCTCAGAACACCATGAAGGTCATCAGGGACCAGTACAAGAACCTGGGACCAGTCACCTTCCACGAAAAGGTTGGTACAGTAACCGTCAATTACCTTTAGCGGTGAACGAAACCTGCGCAGAAGTCAAAAATAAGGTATCGAGGGGACGGCGCGTGATCGTCGGGTGCGCGAGCGTTGATTGGTTGTCCCAGTCGTGTTGTCTTTGAGCACCAATACGTCAATTACGAGCGCGATTCTACCGATGCGCAGCTATTCTCGTCCAGCGCTAATCATTATCACGGTTACTACAGTTTCGGTTATATACATATTTTTTTGGGCAAGTTTAGAAGCCTACTATCCTATTTATACTACAAATGTGACAGTTTGTGAGAATGTATGCATGTATGTATGTGTGTTTTTCTTTCACGCAATAACGGCTGGACCGATTAAGTTGAAATTTGGTGTGAGATAGGTACCCTAGAATCTAGATTTACACATAGGAGACTTTAGCTCCCGTTATTCCGGAAGAGGGAACTACGCAGGTAAAACCGCGGGACACAGCTAGTATACATGTATACAAAATCTTTAAATAATTAATATTTTAGGTAAAGAGTTGTAAGATATTAATTGTTTAAAGATAAAATTAAATAAAAATCTCTACTTTTATAACGGAAATTGATATTTTAATTGAAATGTTTATTTTGACTTGTACGGCATTTATTTACAGTATCTTTTTAATGCATTTTAGTAATTCATGTGCTTATTAAGTAAAATAGATTCATGTGTTTTAGCTAAAATAACAAACATGTAACATACATAAAATATATAAATACTCTTTCCAGTCGTCCGGGATGCTGTTCATCCTGGCCGTGTTCCTGTACATCTTCAGGAAACCTGGCTTCATGCCGGGTTGGGCTGATGTCATCACCACCATGTAAGTATACAGGATTTAAAAGAACTAATTCCGAAAATTTTAATGGTACATTCCGACAATGATTTGAAAGAAAAAAACTAGGTTTAAATATAGGATATATTATTTTTTTCTTCATTTTTAGATCCTGTAGGTAAACTGTAATACTGCAGTGTAGAAAAATTATTTAATTTAATTTCAATTAATATTTAATTTAATCATCAAATTGCTTCTCAAAAATCTGCGTCCGTATCAAGTCATAAGCACTAAGCCAATATGATCATGAATTATTAATATATTATTATTATTATTTATATCAATATTCTTATATATTCATGGGGTTACTATGTGTAGTGTACTGAGGAGTGAGGTACAATGGTAAGATGGCATTCGACAGTCGACAGCCGTAGTGTGCGGACGTGCCTCACTCCATACTAATATTATAAATGCGAAAGTAACTCTGTCTGTCTGTCTGCTAAAACTACTGAACCGATTAGAACGAAATTTGGTACACAGATGGTTTGGTACACAGAGAGCCTGAGGAAGGACATAGGCTACTTTTTTTAATCAACTCCAAAAAGGTTGCGCGAGGGGTTGAAACTTTATATAATTTTACGCTTTCACGGCTAAACCGCTAAACCGATTGTAATAAAATTTGATACACAGATGGTCTAGAGCGTGAAATAAAACATAGGCTACTTTTTAACTGGAGAAAACTGTTAAAAGGTGACGGAGTCGCGGGCAATAGCTAGTAGTGATATACATGTATCAGTGCAAGGTATATTTTCGATTTTGGCCTAAAACTCATACATATTTAAATATTTTTTTGATTTCTTTTCTGTAGGAAAGTGAAAGACGGCGTGGTCTCCATGTTCATAGTGATCCTAATGTTCGTGATCCCCATGTCAATGGACTTCGTCAAGTTCTTCTCGTCTTCATCGTCTTGTAAGTTAAACCATGACGACCGCTTGGCGCAGTAGGTAATACAGCTGCCTTCTGCGCGAAGGGTCGTGGGTTCGATTCCCACACCGGAAAAATATATTTGTAATTTACATTTGTATTTTTCTGGGGTCTGGGTGTTGCTATGTATTGTATGTATGTATTTACAAAAGAAAAGTAATGTATATGTAATTTATGTTATGTAAGTTATCTAGTTGCCATAACACAAGCTTCGGCTTAGCTTGGAACTAGATGGCGCTGTGTATAAATGTCCTAAAAATATTTATTTTATTTTATTTTATTTATCTTTGTTCCTAAACTACTGAACCGATTTAAACAGTGTGTTACAAATACAAAACATGTGTCCGACCCTAAAGGGTGAAATTCACTATCTTAAAATCTTTTCGAATAAAATAAAACAAAAGATCTAGATACCTAAAAATTAAAATCCAATAAAATTTTAAAGTTTCTAGTGAAAAATTTACGCAAATTCATAGAATTTTAGAAGCTATGTTAGTTCAATAATTTTTTTTACAATTAAAGAAAGAACAAGAAATTTTTTTTTTCTTTTCGATAGCAAAACGATAGCATAATAAGGACCTACATCCGTTATATAGTAAGAGGCTTTCGGGTCGGACACTTGTTTTGTAGCACACTGTATATTCAAAGAGTACCCACAAATTTAAAAGCCTACCATCCTTACTTAGTACATTCTTGTAAGTAATAATAGTAGTAAAAGTTAAAATATTAAATATCAATATGATAAAGTTAAGTCGCTTTTTTCTGTCAGTCCGCTCAGTCGCTATGTATGCTTCTAAGGATTTTTATGGGATTTTATTTATCTGATGTATATTGAAAAACAACACAGAAAACTATAATTAGTTAAATCTAATCACAAATTTAAAAATAGGTATAATTAATAACATGTTGTAAAAATGCTTGTATTATAATATTTTATTATACAATTTCAGATGAAGAATTGCAGCAGTCGAAGCCTTCACCAAGTATTGTTACCTGGAATATCTTGAAGGAGAAGATCCCTTGGGGCCTGTTGTTCTTACTCGGTAAGATTATTTGACATCTGACTTATTTATTCACTCATTTATAAAGAATTTAGCAATTGGATTTTACTCGATCAAAACCATAGACACAGATGTAATTTGTAATAATATGTAGTATGTATAAATTAATACTGTAGATAATAAAATTTATTTATGTATATAATATATATATAAAGCCTAATAAGTAAATTGTATTAAAAAGAATGATGTGACAATATGATTATGTTTTTGTAAAAATAAAAGTATATTTATGTAAATAAAAATTTATAGGTATCATACATAATATTTTCATACATTTGAACTTTTAATATTTCACTCTTGGGTCATTGGTTTATGCCTTTTGAACGAAGGGTCGTGGATTCGCCAGACTGATTTAGTTCTGTTTAGCGTAGAACTAGATGGCGCAAGATATCAAGTATTACTATTACTGAAGTATTATTATTATTAAATAAATCAATATTTCAGGACATTTATACACAGCGCCATCTAGTGCAGCGAAATCGTGTTATGGTGGCTACATAACGGAATATTTTATATATTATACATTTTTTTTATTGTAAATACATGTTTACATACAACACATAGCAACACCCAGACTCTAGAAAAATACAAATGTAAATTACACATACCTATATATTTCTTCATGACCCTTCGCGCAGAAGGTAGTGGTACTACCTCTGTGCCAAGCGGTCGTCAAATTTATACATATAAATGATTAATGACATCTTCCTTCCCCAGGTGGAGGCTTCGCCCTCGCCGAAGGCAGCAAGGCGACCGGCCTGTCGTCGATGATAGGGACCTCGCTCAACGGTCTGCATGGGCTCCACCCGGCGCTGGTGCTGCTGGTGGTGGTGCTGGTGACGCAGTTCATCACCGAGTTCACGTCCAATGTTGCCATCGCGAACCTCATCCTGCCCGTCTTGGCTAACATGGTAACACTGTTTCTTATTTATTCGTTTATAATTTGGATAATTTTTTGTCTTAATATGTATGTTTAAATTAATAAGTCATGAATTTATGTTTACATAATTATTTGATTAGTCTAGTTGTCGTTACGTGTTAAAGATCTAATTTCTTTTTTATAAATTATTCTATGGCGAGGTTTTATTTTCAAGGGAGGGTTAAAGAAGGAACACCTTCCTTGAATTGATAAATATCGTTAAGTCACTGTGATGAATAAATAAAGTTTTTATAATTTTGGCTGGTATTACCAAAGCCACGGGTTGTGTGCCATTGTAGATTACATATGGTGTGGGACAATTGTAAATTATTTAATTTCCTTCAAGCTGCAGGAACTTTTGTACTATACTGTACTATACACTGTAGCCAGCGAGATTATTGGGCTAATGAGTCTTAATATCTTATGACTCAAAGTGGGGAGCGTCAATGTAGTTCTGGGTAGCACTACATTGGTTATGGGCTGGCGTTTCTCTTACCATCAGGAGGGCGTCCAGCTCGTCTCACCACTTCATAGAATAAAAAAAAAATTACTGAATGTGCTAAGAATGGCTGCTTTTGTAGGATGATGTTAGTGTTTCTAATAATATCATTTATTGCGAAAACAACCAATACAATGGTAAGCAACAAGCTCCACACAATCATAATTACATAAAACATTATTATTTAATATTAAATTACATTATTTCCATTATCTATATCTATATCTATACTAATATATAAAGCTGAAGAGTTTGTTTGTTTGAACGCGCTAATCTCAGGATCTACTGGTTCGAATTGAAAATTTCTTTTTTTATTAAATAGACAATTTATCGAGGAAGGCTTTAGGCTACATAACATCACGCTGCGACTAATAGGAGCTAAGAAATAATGGAAAACAAATCGACGGGGACGAAGTCGCGAACAACAGCTAGTACATTATAAAAAGTTATGTCAATAAAATACTATTATGCTAAATGTTATGTCATTTTATTAAGTTTATTATATGTTACAACTAGGCGCGCAGTCTGGACATGGACCCGCGCTACCTGATGGTGCCGGCCACGCTGGCGTGCTCCATGGCCTTCCACATGCCCGTGGGCACGCCGCCCAACGCCATCGTCGCGGGCGTCGCGCACATCCGCACCTCCAGGATGGTGAGTAGCGCCACCACCACCGTCACCACCATCACAACTACTATACATAACGATCCAACTAACCTACATACTGTAAGGAATATTCTAAAAAAAAATCGACTACTACTAATTAGTTAACACTATCACCACCACTAACACTACCATAGGATAGAACTATAAATAGATTTAAGGAATATCCTTAAAAAAAAAGAATTATAGAAATCGGTTCAGCTGTTACAGAGTTATGCTCTTACTATCTATATTACATATTTTACAATTCATCATTATTTTATACTACACGTGCCCAGCGGTTTTGCCTTCATGTATACATGTATTATATTTATATACATAAACCACTTTTATTCACTCTATTTGTTAGAAAACCGCATCAAATTCGGTTGCATAGTTTTGAAGATTCAAACATACATAGACATACATAAAAACTATAGTTTTATACTATGTTACTGTTACTTAACTTAACTTACTTTATTTAACTTAACTTTCAGGCTATCGGAGGCATCGGCCCCAAGATCATAACCACCCTCATCGTGTGGGGCGCGTACCCCACGTGGGGATCATTAATCTTCAAGCCCGAAGACATCGCCGGCATCAGCACCCCGCCCCCCGCCACTTCCACCCAGAACCTGACCCTCACCTGCGGCGTGACCCCCCACACTTTGGCCGAAGTGAAGCACTTCAATTGTACGGTGCCAACCAACCCCCTCCTCCTCAGGAGTAACCTAACCTCGAACATATACAACGGTATCATCTCGTGCGATTATTTACCGTTTAAAAAGAGCTAGGGTTTTTGAAATTGGAATTTTGTGTCTTTTTTTTAAATATGTTTTTAAATATAGGCTGTCTTTTTTTTAATTTAAATTTAAAATTCACAAACGTATCGTATATCGTAACATAATGTACGTAAGTTCGGTTCACAAACGTACGCGTCATTTATGTTTAGCGCTGGACGAGAATAGCTGCGCATCGGTAGAATCGCGCTCGTAATTGACGTATTGGTGCTCAAAGACAACACGACTGGGACAACCAATCAACGCTCGCGCACCCGACGATCACGCGCCCCGCGCGCCGCGCCGTCCCCTCGATACCTTATTCTTGACTTCTGCGCATGTTTCCTTCAGCGCTAAAGATTCGTGACGCGTACTATAAACCGGTCGATTATTATACAATGAGCCGCACACAATATCTGATAAAAAGCGCGCATGAAAATCGATTCCATAAATTTAAAGATTTAAGCATACATAGCGACAGACAGAAGAAACAGACTTTCTTTTATAGTAATGAAATTGCGGATTTTACGATTTTACTAATTCAACATGATAAATTTTAATCTCAATAAAAAATAAAACAATATAACAAATAATAATTCACATTGACAATCTTTTCATACTTTAATATCTTACGAAATATATTATAATGTTTTGTATCTGTCAATGTTATAATTTTACGACGACAAATATAATATGTACTTCACATATAGTTTTACATATAATCTTCTAAAAAAGTAAACGGTGCTCAATATATATTTTGGATAAACATAGAACATTTTATCGAAAAAATTCGATACGCATTGTGATACAAAGTGAACCACAGACAATAAATATGTGCCAAATAGCGCGAGTGACGTAACCACAGATAACTAAATAATACAGATAATATATTTAAATAGTAGACAGATAAAATATATTATATAACATTATCATCTTTGGTAAATATGACGATTCATGCGCAGGGATAGATTATCCTTTGAAACTGACAGGAATTGATAAAAAAATGATTATTTATATTAAACCAATTTAAAATAAATTTACTTATAATCGTAAACATATATACATACATACATACATACGAATTACAAAAACTATATTTTTATATAAAAATTCTTTACAGAAAAGGGAAAACAAATATTTTAACTAAACTTATTTTAAAGTGGTCAAAAGGGCTTATAATTCGGGCTTCTAACGTATAGCGTATTTTGACTATTTTTTAATTCGAACCAGTAGTTCCTTAGATAAGCGCGTTTAAACAAAGAAACTCTTTAGTTTTATTGGTATGGAATACTCTATCTATTGAAAAAATAGCATTAAAGTCCATTGCGCAGTTTTAAATATAAGGTTACCATTTCTTTGTTTTAAATGCAAACATTTCATTAATTAGTTTATTCTAAACTAATATATATGAAAGTTCGTACTACAAGCATTTACGCGCGATTAACATAGAGGTTGTAAGACTTAATTCTGAAAATGATGATGATATTGAACCATAAAATGGGATTAAAATTTTGCCCATATTATTTTTTTTACTTTTTAAGGTCCAGTCAGTCTAAAGTAATACTCTAGTGCAGAAACTTATTTTTTATTTATCTTAATAGAGCCGTGAAACATAAAAATAAAAAAACCAGGAAAGTTAAAGTAACCTCGAGCGCCCGACAAAGCGTATCAATTGCTGGTTGTAAACTAGGCATTAAATTAAAAAATAATAATCAAAATAAAGATAGCTTTTCATGTTTCAATTATTCTGCATTATGCGGAATAATGCGTTATTTATATCGAGAGCTTTCAAAAGTACTAAGTAGTGCTTTCGCTTGAAGCGTGCAGTTACATATGCTGTGCTAGAAAATAGACAAAACAATGCTTTTCTTTAATTTGACATTGATGAAAATGTCGCACTATGCTCTGTAATTAAAAAACTAAGACTATCTACTGTTAATTTTCGGAATTAAGTCTTACACCTTTAACTTTAAAACTGAAAATCTCATTTTGCTTATAAAATAAATAGAATAATTTAACCAAATATTTTTATTTATGATATTGTGGTAATGTGAATTAGACACGGGTGTGGATTTCGGTGATGTAGAGTTTAGTTTGAATCGTGTTTTTTAACGTATTTTTAGTTCCTAATATTTAAACTAAGAATCTTATTATCGACCTGATTTTAATAACGTTCTGTAATTATTCATTTTTGTTCTCGAAAGTGGCCTTTTAGTACTATTCAAAATAAAATATAATTTAGTTTTTGTTCTGATTCTTTAATAAACCGAACAAAATATTAAAAATGCTTAGAAATAAGTTTTTAAATTTCAGAAGTTGAGATGATGGGTTCTTTAGGTATAATTTATTTTTATGAATCGTTTCTATCACGTCATTTTACATACATACATACATACATATATATGCATTTAAAATATTTCAAGCATTTATTTATAACAAAATATTAATCATAATAACGAGGATTCAAAGTGTTTTTGTTTTCAAATTAAAAAAACACTAGAGAAATATTAAAGTTTTTTTAGCCAATGAAAGTTTATCATACAAATTTTGGCTTATTGCATTTTTGGAAAGCATTTTTTATATTTCAAAGCTAAAGGTAGGAATACAAGAGTGGTATGGAAACGATTTGTATCATGTGTAAATAGGTTTATATCATTTTGTAAATAACGGTATAGTGATATTGTTACTGTTAATAAATAAATACAGAAAATTATCCGACTTTTATTTGTTCCCCTATAGAACAACTTTCTTTGATTATAATTTAAAAACGTGTGGATACGAAAAAAGAGGTGGTCTGTTTCTTTAGACATTTAGATTTTTAGTACATTAATTTTGAGTATTATTAATTAATTTGTAATAAGTTTGTGAGTATCAGATTTGGTAGTTGACTCGCAACCATATTAATTACTATCCTGTTTGAATTAGCATAGATTTTGATTTAAATTTGTTTTCTTCAGAGACAGTTTTTTTGGAGGTAAAGTTAGTCTATGGAAAATGTGTGTGAGACATTAAAAACGTTGGATAGGGTTTTATAATAATAATAAAAAAAAGGATTTTTAGTCTGTAGTTACACGACTGGCATAATTAGGATATATATAGCCGCGTTTCCACGTAAAAAAAAACAAAAAGGTTTCATATAAGGCTGAATTTTATTCAATAAAAGAAATAAAGCTATCAAAATTCGTTTATTTCCCAAATAGCTGGTGATTCGCCCATTCCGGGTAAGTGGTAATGTCGTGCCAGACCGCGCGCGACCACAGCGTCACTGTGAACCACGTCACCAACACACCGGCTATCGACAATCCAGTACCAGATGCTATCTGAAGAGTTTATATAATTATAATATATTAGTTATATATAATTTAGTTAAATTAAGATATATTTAACTAGTTTCCAATTGTAGTACGAGAGCACACTATGCGGCATAATGCTTAACGTTGTATGATCTACAGCAACGCTTCGCACAATCGAGCACTCTCAAACCAAAACTATTCACGTTCCAATTTAGCATAATATAATGAGTCTTAACATCTGATGACTCAAAGTGGGGAGCGTCGGTGTAGTGCACCCTGCCCGGAGTTGGGCTTTATAGCAAAGTTCCGGGTAGCACGGCATTGGCTATGGGCTGGCGTTACTCTTACCATCAGGAGTGTGTCCAGCTCGTCTCCCGTCTTCATAATAAAAAAATAATAATAATATTCACCGGTGTGCGCCACTGAGTCGCACTATGCTCTGTTATTGGGAATCTAGGATAGGTACACTTTCAACTGTCATAGTTTAATTACTACTACTATTATTGTAAACCAGAGGTGCGAATATCAAACGTCTAGGTACGTTCGTAATATTTATTTTCTTTGCTTTTCATTCTGCTCCACGTATTGAATAAAAAATAAGCAACAAAGCTTTCTAAAACACTGTCATTTATGTGATTATGTCCAACAAATCGTATTATACTATACATTATTAACTGTCCTTTTGATTTTACACCTTAACGTAAAAACTAACCATTTTTCTCTGCGGAATGTTGATATAAGCGCTAACAAACGCATTAACTGGGGAGCTAGTAATGAGATGGAATGGCAAGCAACTGCCCAGCACTGCGCTTGACATTAGGTAGTGAGGATTTATTCGTAATTGTACACTCTGTAAATATATTTTTACTAGCTGTTGCTCGCGACTTCGTCCCCGTCGTATCTATTTCTATGATTATGTTATAGTGAGTCAATCTTAGAAGATAGACATATACTGTCGCGAACTTTTTTTAGATCATTTAAAGAGGAATAATTCTTTCATTCATATTTTTTGGTATCTTGAACCGTTTTCGCAGCGCACGCAAAGGTGAATAATTTCCCCGTTTTTTCCATTATATCTTCGCTCCTTTTAGTCGCAAAGTGATGTTATGTAGCCTAAAGCCGTCCTCGATATATTGTCTATTCAATAAAGAATTTTTCAATTCGAACCAGTAGTTCCTGAGATTAGCGCGTTCAAACAAACAAACAAAACTAAAACAAAACAAACTCTTCAGCTTTATATATTAGTATAGATTTTAAAGATTATGAAATAATGATAATTTAGAAAACTTCAAGGCGCCATCTTGTTTTTTGAATTGAATCTTATTGAAGAGCATATTTTCAAGGGGTTTAGGAATGGTGTTTTATATTACTCCCAAAATTTCTTAGATATGCTTTCTGCGCAATTTTATTTCCTTTTGGTCATGTACTCTTACCATTAAATAACCATATGGAACTGGCGTTTATTAATAATTAAAGTAAAGATAATAGCCAAAAGAAAAAAAATAGATTAAAGTTTTTTTTTACTGGTAACACATCTTACTAATTCAAATAAAACCCAAGACACTTTTATTAGGAATACTAACCACTCTTGCTATATGCGGCATGATGCAGTACACCAAACAAGAATTGCTAACACACTCCGTTAATAATTTGCACACTATTTTAATAATAAATGCTACTACGGATGTCGGTCCTTTGAAAAGCAGTAGAAACTTCTCGAATTCGTCTGTCATCTGACACTCTTTGAGCGCTTCAAATATTGTATCTGTGCTTACTATAATAATTAATAGTGGTTTCATAAGTTCGATCTTACTTCTAAAGTCTCGTTAACTGGTTAAGGTTAGGGGCAGATGTTTATTCGAAGTAAGTTCGAACAACACCTATAGAGTTTCTCGCTAGATGGATGCATCGAGGGACAAAGGCAAAAGGCATTGCTTCTAGACATGACGCGCATATTTAGATGGCATTTCTTTACTAACCTAACCACCGGTAGTAAACAGCCTTACTTCTTAGGTTTTCTATACTATACGTATTTCCGTTTTAGTATTCCACATTTATAAAAGATGTCCTCATTTCAAATATATGGAAGGTCAATTCAGAAAATAATTCTGAAGATTCAAATTTATATGTTTATATGTACTATCATATAAACATAAATTTGAATTCAATTTCGTCCACATTTTTTTTTGCGTTTTTGGATTCTGTCAGTAGGTAATTAAGCGTAATAAAGCCATCAACAACTTTATAAAACAGCAATGTATTTGAAACATCTCATCCCTCGCGGTCATTGCACCCACACCCGCGTGTCTTTCGCGGCACATAGACGTTCAATGCTGTTTGGGTTACATTGGGTTACGATTTCAATTTCAATCATCGAATAACTTTCTAAATATCGTCAAATGCGTTTTCAAAGGCATCAGCACCAAGTTAAAATGATATGATGATAAATGAATACATACATTTTGAGTTATACCTATTATAAATAAAACACTCCACTGTATATCTTTTATCATGGACCAAGTCAGACAAGTTTTATATTGAGAAATCGTAAAAGGCTCCGAAGCACCTGAAAATCATAAAATTACATATAACAAACATTTATTCTATCAAATGAACTAGGCCAAGAAGAGAGTTTATTAAAAAAATACCTACCTCCTCTTTGAAATATCTTCAAGAAATCCAGATTGGTTGGTAGAATTAACAATACAGATACTGCCACAATAGATGGCGCTGTCAATTTGAGCACACTAAAATAAAACTAACTATTTCTTTGGTGCGTTGTTATACATAGACAATGGAAAAAGAGAAAAAGGCATATTGGGAAATTGGAAATAAAGTCCAAGTAAGAAAACTACGTCATATTCTTTCATTCTTGTGTTGTGATAAAACCTAATTTATAGTACAGTCAATGATTTTAAGACAAAACAAAATCTTAACTTCTGTATAACTAGAAAGGTCAAGTCGGCATAATAACTCGTTTTATATTTAGTGATAATTTATAACTGATAATATAATTTATAACTGTTGATACTCGCAGTTATTGATTTGAAAAAAAATTAACACACACCCACACACAGCGGCTTCTTTGCTAGTCAGGGTCGTTTTCTGTGACCTTATAACGATGAGATCTGATGAAAACTCGATATTTGCAATACAGTATACCTCTAACTTTTCGATTATTGAAAATCTTCGATTTTTTTAGCGGACAGTTGAAAATGATTTGTCTAAAAAAATTTCTGGGTTCACCGGTAGCCTTAATTTAGCACTACTTAGTAATCTCTTTTTAATTTCACCAATACTAATTTACCAATCCCGATTTTAAAGTCGTCTTACAGCTCTATGATTGCTCGTATCGTTATGTCAGCAGTTATTTATATATCTAATTAAAAATTGAAAAAATGTTTTTTTGATAAATCTGTTTGCTTGTACAGGCAGCACTAATTGAGCACTAAATTGATGTGACTGATACCTCTCGCTCCAACTACATCATAGCACTGTCACGAATGGTATAGTACGCGTCATTTACGTTTAGCGATTGACGAGAATAGCTGCGCATCGGTAGAATCGCGCTCGTAATTGACGTATTGGTGCGAGAAAGACAACACGACTGGGGAACCAATCAACGCTCGCACACCCGACGATCACGCACCCCGCGCGCCGCGCCGCTACCTTGATACCTTATTTTTGACTTATGCGCAGGTTTCGTTCAGCGCTAAAGATTCGTGACGCGTACTATACACTGCTA
Source organism: Eurema hecabe (assembly GCA_026213755.1). Classification (NCBI taxonomy): domain Eukaryota; kingdom Metazoa; phylum Arthropoda; class Insecta; order Lepidoptera; family Pieridae; genus Terias; species Terias hecabe. The sequence goes on from JADANM010006423.1 coordinate 1,556,598, forward strand.
GCTTAATGAAAAGTTAGCAGTGTTCTCATTTTTAGTCCCCCTATCACAGCACCAAAT
>JADANM010006423.1:1604875-1615029 GCA_026213755.1 Eurema hecabe
CTTTAAAAAATATATACGTTTTAAAATTCTTTGCAAATTTTCAAAAGTGCCTTACCTATACGTCTCGGTAATGAAACGAGTCAAATCTACGTTCGCGTCGCCCTTTGGCTTGTTAACTCCTGACGCAAAAAGAGGGGTGTTATAAGTTTGACGTGTCTGTCTGTCTGTCGGTCTGTGGCATCATAGCTCCCGAACGAATGAACCGATCTCAATTTAGTTTTTTTTTTATTACAGTTGTTTTACGGGCGAGTGTTCTTAGACATGTTTGATGAAAATCGATTCAGCCGTTTAAAAGTTATGGGGGGTTAAAGTGGGTAAGAAAAACCGAATGTCTTCAAATATGCTCAAGTGGGGTATCAAATGAAATGTTATAACTTGTACATCACTAAAAACAACAACTTTCAAAAGTTTGACGTGTCTGTCTGTCTGTCCGTCTCTCGGGGGTTTTTTAAAATTTAAATTTAATATTATTTATTAACTTTAACGTCACTTCCGAAGTTCACCTACTTTTTTTTTAAAGTTTAATTGTTTATATTTTCGTTGAGTTATATTTTTTTTTGGGTATCGTAAACTTATAGAATTGGCTGGTATTGTATATTTAAACTAGTTTTTTTTACAATTTCAGACGCATGCCTCTATAAACGGGGTCCTCAACCTGGCTACATATTCCTCTTTGACATGCGGGGTGTAAAGCTCTCGCATCTGACAAGGATTAGCTTATCGTAAGTACCTTTGTTAATAATGTGTGTGTGTGTCTATGTCTATATGCCTTGTACGAGATCGTATTGTGTGTGTGTGTGTGTGTGTGTGTGTGTGTGGGTTATTATGTTATATTTAAACGTTATTATTCAACGAAATAAAGTTAAAATACTTGTTTTAATGTAGTTTCTATAGCTCGTACATTCGGACGTATGGATGTATATACAAAACTATATAAAAAGAATTCCAAAGTGACTTTCAAAATGGAAAGGTCATTTTTTTTGACGAGGTCGGTGCCTTCTTTAAAGTGAATTGATTGTCAAATTTGACACAAAATTATCCAAAATTGTACCTATATTAACATTTAAAGCAATATTTTTCCAAGTAAATTTGAAATTTAACTTATAAGATAAATTGTGCATGTTTAAAGAACTATTATAATAAACTAATTATATGTTTCTGTATCTTAGCTATTTACATATAATACGTAATTATATATGTATATTTTTGTGTGTATTATAAAAATATTTATAATATAAAAATAATTTTATTTATTATAAAAACATTTTCTAGCTTTCAAAAGGATAGACAAAGGTAAAATCGTAGATGTCGTGATGATGGTCGTATTTAAGATCTATTAATTTGTGTGAAACAGTAAAAAAAAATTTAGTGGTTTTCGTGTTATAAGTTATAAGTCTATATTATTATACATACATACTATTTAATATTTTGTTTTTTTATTTTTGATAGGATTTAAAGTTTGTTGTCGCATTACGTAAATTTGAAAAAAACTTTTAATGAAATTAATATTTGGCGCTTAGTACATTGATGACATAAATGCATTCTGGGTGACTAACGGGTTGTGGGTTCGATCCCCACAATGAAAAAATACATTAGTAATTAGTATTTGTGTCTTCTTCTTCTTCTTGGTAACCATTTAGGTTACCACAATTTTGCCAATGTCTAGTTGTGTGTAGATAAAACAAGTTTGTGGGTCGATATTTGGCTTTGGCGATCAGCAACACGTGAATAATATTATTATTGTAGATATAATTATCTTAGTTCGACGAAAATCAATCTCGTGAGATCTCGGCAATTTCGAGATCTCGCGTTGATTTTCGTAAACTCGCGAGATCTCGCTTAAGCCCAATCTCGCGAGATTTGCATTCCCTACACGTGCTTCCAACACCACAGCCAAACATCGACCCTATTTGTATCTTTCTGGGGTTGGCAAATCCAACTAAGACAGGTCCGTTTTGACAGTTCGTCATACAAATCTGCCAAAGTGACTTGAGGTGTCGTTAAATTTGAATTGCGTATGAGCATTTGGGATGTATATGTTACCGGAAAATAACAAGAACAGCAAATTTATAAATTTCCTAGGAAATTTATTAACCTTCGTAGGATTCTAAACGAGAGACAAATTTTATTATTTTACGGCCACATTTTCGCAAATTTATCAAATCACCAAACTTACGCGTAAAATAATAAGTAAGCAATAAACAAACGTCATGTGCGCTCTGATCGGTTGAATAACTGTCAACATCAACCAATCAGAGAGCAGTGTGTTATTTTCCGTATTTTAAAAAAGCGTAAAATTAAAAGCTTTTCTGTGATTGGTCGAACCATTTAGAACCTTGTGAATGGATATTCGTTAGTTGACTAATTTACCACGAGACGTCGCAAGTTGATAAATTTGCGAAAATGTGTCCGTAAAATAATACAATTTATCTCTTATTTAGAATCCTACGAAGGTTTATAAATTTCCTAGGAAATTTATAAATTAGCTGTTCTTGTTATTTTCCGGTGACATATACATCTAAATACATATAATTAAAAAGGTGACAGTACATAGTGATCTATCAACGCACAGCCCAAACCACTGGACGGATCGGGCTGAAATTTGCCATGCAGGTAGATGTTATGACGTAGGTATCCGCTAAGAAAGGATTTTGATCAATTCTACCCTCAAGGGGATAAAATAGGGCATGAAAATTCGTATGAAAATCCACGCGGGCGGAGTCGCGGGCAACAGCTAGTACTAGTATAATCACGGAAACGAAAATAACGCAGGTAAAGTCACGCTGCTTGGATAGTGTTGTAAAAATTGTACGTTATTAAAAGTGACTTGGTAATGATTTGATTGTTCATTGTATTAATTTTCAATTAACAATAAGATGCAGTGTTATTATCAAAAATTGCAAAGTAAACTATTTCCGTTCATCGTATTGTTGGTTTATAATTAAACAATTATTAGACGTAGAAACAAAAATGTGGTGTAAATATTTCACTTATATAGTCAGCTAGCTGTTATAATTAACTTGAAAAAAACTGACTTCATGACTTCTGACTTCACCTATTCAACAAAAAAATAATCGTTCAAATTGGTTAGTATTGCGTTTAAAAAAGTTCATGCCCAATTTTCCACCCTTGGGGGTTGTTTTTCTTATTATAAAATTTAAATGAGACCACCCTTGAGGTATTACCTATACGCCGAAAAAAGATTTGTTCAAATAGGTTCATAATTGGCGGAGCTATCGCGTAATAAACACAGAAAAAAAACATACGGGTCGAATTGGGAACCTCCTTTTTTTTTGAAGTCGGTTGAAAACAAACTCGCCTTCTTCTGTCTGTCCCTATGTATGCTTAAATCTTTAAAACTACGCAACCGATTTTCATGCGGTTTTTTTTATAGATAGCGTTATTCAAGAGGAAGGTTTACGTGTATAAACATGCATTATAAGTCCGTACGATGTCGGGGCTGGTAGCTAGTCTACACTAATAGAAAGCCACATTATTGCTGAGTGTTATACGCTATATAAAAAACTGAAAAGGATATGCCCAATGAAGTGGGCACGGGTTAGCTAGATATATAAGTTGTGCCGGAATATTGAAACGCAACTTAAATTTAAGTACAACTTAAACCAGTCCGATTTGTCAGTTCGCCATACAATTCTATCAAAATTACGAGACTTAAGGCGTGCTTAAATTTAATTTGCGTATGAGTGTTTGGTCGTTAATAGGTTAGCCGTTAGTGGGTATAAGAAGTTGCAGATCCTTGCTTATCATTAAACTAATCTTTATGGGTTCATAAACCCCATTTCAAGATGGAGTCCACATAATGTTTCTTTGTATGACGCGTCATATTATTAAGAGTTTAGAAATATTCCCAAATGTATATAAACATATTTTTTCTAATTGTTATTATGTTATAAAAGTATTTCTTTGGCTCATTATAGAACATTTTAGATATATACTTCGCTTCGTATATTTAAAATGTAAATTTTAAATTAACAATAGTTTTACTCGCGGGTTTACTCACGTAGTTTCCACTGTCTCGTCCCCTGAGGACTCAAAGTCAAAAGTATCTTTATTCAACTAAGCTGCATATAGTAACACTTTAGAATCGTCACGGTATTACAAAACATTTACCACCGGTTCGGAAGGCAGTTTCTACAGAGAAGAACCGGCAAGAAACTCCGATAGTTGCTCTTTGAAAAATATGAAATTATAATTGTTATTACAAGTATGTATAATCAAAAGTCAACCACTGAAATTGCTACTATTAAGAAAGGGGTCTAATCTACTCTGCATGACAAACTTCATCCAAATCAGTTTAGTAGTTTTTACGTCAAAGAGCAATAGACACCAATACATGATACATCCTCACAAACTTTCGCATTTTAAATAAATATTAGTGAATTTTCATTCAAATTATTCATTTAAATATATTATAATAATATCGTTAAAATTATTTTGATATCTGGTTTATTATTGCTTTTATTACTCTAATTTAATTAAGATGCCGTATTTATTATCAAAATTGATAATTAAATCATCGCCGTATATTTTTTGTTTTGCCTCATTGCCTATTTATGTCTGTAATAATGTTATATATGCATAATAAAACTAGCTGGTATGACGCGATTTCGTTCACGCTGTATAGTACGCGTCACGAGTCTTTAGCGTTGAACGAAACCTGCGCAGAAGTCGAAAATAAGGTATCGAGGGGACGACGCGGCGCGCGGGGCGCGTGATCGTCGGGTGCGCGAGCGTTGATTGGTTGTCCCAGTCGTGTTGTCTTTCTCGCACCAATACGTCAATTACGAGCGCGATTCTACCGATGCGCAGCTATTCTCGTCCAGGGCTAAACATCCGTGCCGCGACCTATATATATATGCTAAGTCTCGAAAAAATATCGTAAGCGCGATTCAGACTCGCATGAGTAGCGGTCGCTACAACGTTATACCATACACCTATACTTTTATTTCAACCATATTTCATAGCTATGGAGCTATGCACTAAGCAAAACATTTTGCGATTAATTTAGGGTCCCTATCCTAAAGGTAAAAACCAGAACCCGCGCGACACGGCTGCTCTTGCGGACTCTTTATATAAACTTTTAACCCCCATCATCTCCCTTTACAACCCTTTTGCCTTCCTATGTCCTTTCTCTAGACTATCTGTGTTATAAATTTCATTACAATTGGTTTGGTTGTCATGCCGTGAAAGCGAGAGAGGCAGAGATGCATTCGCATTTATAGTTTTTGTATGGATTTAAAAAAATGACATTTAACAATCAACTTATAATTCGAAACGTTATCAGAATACTGTATACATTAAAACAAGTTATTTCAAGTTCAATCTCGAGATACAAGTTACTAATAGTCATCGGCCACATTATACTTAGAATTAGAATTGTTAATGTAGTATGTTAATGTAGTGACGTGACTACGTAATTCAATACGTAATATATATATCTATTGGAAATAACTATATTTATTTTATTTTACAAATTAATATTAATATTAGAATGCATATATATGTTACGGCTAATACCCGAAGTGCGGCTACACCTAGTTTTAGCCGGTTAGAACTAGATGTAGCCACTTACTCTTGGTTAAATCTAGTACGAGCCGATTGTTTTCGGGTAATACTAGGTCTAGCCTTCATCATACCGGCTATAACTAGGTCCAGCCATTCCCTGTTGGATAAAACTAAGGCTATCCGACATCATTCCGGCTAGAACTAGTTGCAGACTATCCAAAGCAAAGCTGCTGGTATTTTTTTTTGTGCAGCTCAGAATGTGACTCAAGTTAAGATTGTTCTAATAAATAGTTTGTTACTTTATTAAAGTGTGATTTATAATTATAATAATATTCTCTTTAAATTAGAATATGCAACTATTGTCTGTTGTTTGTTGTAACATATATAATACATGTATTATACATATAAACCTTCCTATCGAATCACTAATCTGATAAAAATCCCGCATGAATATCGGTTGGATAGTTTTTAAGATTTAAGCATACAAAGGGACATTCTTTGATAATTTTAAGGTTATGTATATATACATGCATGAATGCAGGTAAAACTGCGTGGCGCGGCTAGTATATAATATATTCGATAATATATAAATAAATAAATATTTTCATGACATTTATACACAGCGCCATCTAGTTCCATCTAGTTGCTAAGCAGAAAGCTTGTGCTATGCCAACTAGATAACGGAATAAATTACATATACATACATACTTTTCTTTTGTAAATTCATACATACAATACATAGCAACACCCAGACCCCAGAAATATACAAATGTAAATTACAAATATATTTTTCCGGTGTGGGGATCGAACCCACGACCCTTCGCGCAGAAAGCAGTTGTGCTACCACTGCGCCAAGCGGTCGTAATGAACCTAGGGATGGGTTACGATTTGAAACAAATGGTTATTATCAATTACTATTTAACAATTAAAAGGACCAGTACACGAACAATTTGCCAAAAATAAAAATTATTTTGACTAAAGTATTCCAATCGAATATAAATTTTCCAGGTCGCTTCGCAAGTTCTTCCAGTACGTCCAAGAAGCGATGCCGGTGCGAATGAAGGAGATCCACGTCCTCAACACGGAGCCGGTTGTGGACAAGCTGATGCTGCTCATCCGGCCATTCCTGGATAAGAAACTGTTTGATATGGTGAGTCTACTTGATGAGGAGGGGTCCATCTTCTCATTATGTAACTTGATGTAGCCTCACCGTATGTTGCCATGTCTTGTTGCAGTCTTTTTCTATTGAGTGTGAATGTATTTTTTAAATTGCACCTTTGGGATCTTACGATAATCCCTTTTTTGTAATATGGGGGCAAACGAACATGCATCTTAGTGGTGGACATCTCAAGAATTTAACACTAATGCCGGAATACTGAAACGCAACTTAAATTTAAGTAGAACTTAAACCAGTTCGATTTGCCAGTTCGCCATACAATTCTGTCAAAACTACGAGACTTAAGGCGTGCTTAAATTTAATTTGCGTATGAGTATTTGGCCGTAATAAATGAATTGTTGCGTCCCATAGTTTTAAAAGCTCTCGTCTATAGTCGATGGCGCTACAAACATATGACTTTTCATTGGTAAAGAAATATTCAGTTCCTATATTACAGTAGTACATATAATCATAACCTATTTCTTTCTGTCTATCTTCTTTAGCCTTTCCCCTGGTATGAAGCGATCACCTCAGTCCATAAACAGTCGTAAAATAATAGCCTCACGAAATATATAATTCTCTTTTCTACAGATAAAATTCCACAACAAGAACGAGAACCTGGAGAACTTCTACGAAACAGTGATACCCCGGTCGTCCCTCCCGCCGGACCACGGCGGGACGCTGCCCGACACCCGGACGCTGCACAAGAAGTGTATGCAACAACTGGAATCAATGGAGGCGTACTTCACAGCCGAAGAGCGGCAGAGGATCGACGCGCTGCCGGACAAGAAGCGCGAGAAGCACATGGAGAGGGCCTTCAAGAACCTCGAGATTGACTAGTGACGCTTGACAGGTGGCAGGTGACAGTTGACAGCTGACAGCTGTCAGTGGTTGACAGTTCGGTTATAGTTGTGTTGGTGTGGTCTATGATGTTGGACGAGATGGTAATGCGATTGTTGAGGAATGTGTTTGTTTTAATTGTTATTGCTTAATTTAAATTTTAGTTGGGACTGTCGAAGGTTAAGTTTTTACTTAATTTTACTTTTCAATCGTACACGAATAGTATATAAATGTTGTTAACAATTTGCTAGTTATTCATCGTTATATAGATGATTTGTTACCATAGAATTTTGTTTAAATAAAAGGTTACGTCAAATTAAACTAAACTTCAAATTCTAAATGTTACCAATGTCAATTAATGCCAGTATTGCCATGTTAGAAAATAGCCACGCTATAGATAGATTTTAGATAATTCACAAGCCTAGAGTTTTATATAGGACACTACACACAAATATTAAAGTATAGGTAGTACTTAAAAATAATCTATACTTACGGCCAAGCTTAAACGCAAATCAAATTTAAGCATCAAGTCTAAATATTTTGACTGATTTGCACGGTGACCGTCAAATTAGAATGATATGAGTGGTACTTATATTTAAATAGTGCTTAAGTATTCCATCTTATATCTCTAGATTTTGAACATTGGTATTAACCTATATTCATGTAAATGCTAGATACCTGGTATACTATACTATAGTACCTGGATACCTGTACCGGTTTAAGAGTAGGGCGCGGTTGGGCGATAGATGCTCCTAGTTTGAGGTCTACTTATATGCTATGGATTTCAATAGTACCGGCACTGCTGGATATGACTTGCTGTTTGAATTTTAAATTCAGTTTTTGAATATAGTTCGTTTGAGTTTGCGTCGCGTCGTGGTTTATCGAATGGATTAAATTTGTCGGATACATCAAAATTGACATCTGTCACACAGCAGTAGTAACTTGTCAAAATTATTCTATGGCTTTAAACTAAAAGAGTGAGAAAAATAGAGTGAAAAAGCGTTCAATACCGTGCTCTTTCTGTTAGATCTGTTGCAAAATACTGTGTGAGTGAGATGACAGGCTCGTGTCATCTCTCTCACACTTTAGAGAATGCTTGATGATATAAATTGTACAAAGAGAAATGTCTTATAAAAACTATTGTGTGATAGAAACTGAGGTCAACGGTTTTTATTATTTTTAAATTGGTTCAACATTATGTTTTTCTAATCACTTATATTATACGATTTTGTATACTACAATGTATATTATTCAATATAACGACATTCCTATTTTACTTTAAGTATACTTAAAGCTTGACTTTGTTTTTTTTTCAATTGCCTCACACAACTCTTGATTGAATGAATCAAATTTGATGATTCTCTTTAAATTTGTCCAGTTCTGACATTAGAAAAAAAACAAAGTCTAAATAGTATTATGTATTTGTTTTGAGTTGTTTCTTTTTTTTAAATAACAATAGATTATTCGAAGAACATAGCATTGTTTAAAAAAATACAAGGATCTTTAAATCATTAAGATATATTATTAAGTCTCGGCTCATAATAAAAAAACAATTCTCTCTATTATATTAATTATATTAATATATATTCAAAATTAAATTTACTATGATAAGTCAAAATATGCCTCTATAAAATAAATATATAGTTTCGCGTTCTAGAAGTTATAAAAATGGATATATATTTTTTCATATATATTCAGTCATAATAAAAAAAGTATTTTTACTTAAATACTGTTAAATAAAAACAATGTGAAAATCAATTAAATATGTACTTATTACAAAAATAGATTTTGTTGAAGTAGATGATTTAAAAGGACTTAAAATTTAGATTTTTCGCATCAAGCAATATTACAAAATTTTTGGGGCCATGTTTAAAAATGCCATAAAGTTAAACTCTCTAAGAGAAAGACAAAATTCATTGAAAATTATAGTTTTAGTATTGATTTGTGATATAAATAAAATAATAAAAACGTATTATAATAAATAAAAGTAACAAAAAAAACATAGAACGGACTTGTGTCTCTTATTATTAATTATAGTACAACAATTAAGTATTAAAATGTGTAATTGAGAAAAGCATACATGAATGAAATGCATTTCTTAGTTTCAAAATAAACTTGCCAGTTTTAGGTTACCTTTTGTGCATTTGAATAGGAGGTATAGTACGCGTCATGGATCTTTAGCGCTGAACGAAACCTGCGCAGAAGTCAAAAATAAGGTATCGAGGAAACGGCGCGGCGCGCGGGGCGCGTGATCGTCGGGTGCGCGAGCGTTGATTGGTTGTCCCAGTCGTGTTGTCTTTCTCGCAACAATACGTCAATTACGAGCGCGATTCTACAGATGCGGAGCTATTCTCGTCAATCGCTAAATATAAATGACGCGTACTGTTGTATGGAGTTTAGTTATGTTTAATTTTTATTTATACGTGTTATGAAGATATAATTATAGGCACATAACATTAATTGATGGAATTGGGAACTACTGGGACTAAAACGTCTCTGGTTTTTGACTCATCACATTGTAGGTTTATAAAAACCTTGTCTCTTGTGAAAATCCAATAATTGTATTTTCCCTAATATCTTCTACATCTACATCTGTTAAAATAAATTAAATAACAGGAAACCTAAACATACA
>JADANM010006423.1:1635178-1654700 GCA_026213755.1 Eurema hecabe
TACAGCAAAAATAGTTCAGACAAAAATTGTAGATCATCCGATTCTCTACAAAAAAGGTATCTACACATTTTTCCATAAGTATTGTCATTTCCGTGATATAGCGTTATCACGTAATATTTCTTACTCGTCCTTAGCAGCTTTACCATCGCCTGGCAAGGTCATGTGCTGCTCCAAACCGCCTGGCATTGCATATATTCATTCTGAAGCGTTTAATAAAGAACCCATAAAAGTTTTAACCATACAGGACAAAGTTTATTTTTCTTCATCAACCGTGCACATTTGAATACACCTGTCATATACTTATGCTCATCGTAATCGCCTGTCAATTTTTTTTTAAGATCTACTATAAATAAACTTCAACCTATAAAATTTTGAAACTTACAGAAATAAGTTTAAAAATTAATAATTTTTGAGAGTTTGAAAAATAAATTGGCTGATGACGTGCAGGGTTGGCGCCTGCCAGGTCATGGCTATTGCCTTTAGCATGCTTTAAATCATAAGTATACAAAGTTCTAGCCTTACAGGACAACCGTTACTCCCAGGGTTCAGTAGCTCTTGGACTATAGGGAGTTCCGTAGCCGTAAACGAATACGAAATAAAAGGATTTGGTTAATATCGGATAGGGGTGGCATTTTTGTAGGTCGACAATATAAATAATCATTTTGATTTTAAATGTCATTTAAGTGACATGTAAATAAAACTATTATATTAGCTATTTGTATTTTTCTTTAACCAAAATTATCCTAAACTAACGGATAATCCGATATTGTTTCATATCCGTACCGTTTCGGTATCCAGTATAATAATCACTCCTATATCCGTATCTGAAATTCCATATCCATAACATCCCTGGAATATACTTAATTACTATATTGTTTGTATTAAATTCTAGATTATAAGTATCAATTTAAAATGCCAATACGTAGCTATTGAACTATAAGATAAATAAGCTACGAAATGTAGCTTTGTCAGCTAATCAAAAACCAATGCAAACAAGTAACAATTTAAGTATAAATAAAAAAAACACTTTATTGATGTAACATATACAAAACAAACATTGAAAACGAATTTATCAAAAGGCGGCCTTATCGCTAGGAAGCGATATCTTCCAGGCAACCATGGTGGTGATGAAAAGTTATTTATATAAAATAAGTAGCAAAAAATGTAATTTCTTTATTAATCCAAAGGTGACCTTATCGCCAAAAAGCTATTTCTTCCAGACAAATATAGCTATATTATATCCTATTACCATAGGAAAATATAGCTTCCTATCTACCTATAGGTATATACAGAAAAAAATCTAAATCAAAATAGGGTTATACGCAAGCGCAACCACATTACGAGACTAGTATGTCGATTGTAAACACGTAATCTTTTATCAGTAGACACAGGCTACTTTGTAAGAGCAAAGTTAACAGGAGTTATTTGGTAAATAATAATTATCTTTCATCGCTGTTGCGTCAATGCACCGTTGATATACCGAGTCATGGTTATTATCTGTTAAGTGCTTTATTAGTCTGTCTGTTTATATGTATGTATGTATCTACTGTACATACAGACAGACGTGTATGAAGATATTATATTATATCTATAAGTATTGTAGAGAGAGGACATATGTTCAAAATACCGGGGTATGTCTCTTTCGCAGGAGACCGACTGGGTGGGTACCCCCACAGTGCCAGACATTCTACCGCCTGAACAGTGACGTGAAAATGTCACTGTGCTCCGGTCTGAAGGGCACTGTAGCCAGAGAAATTACTGGGCTAATGAGTCTTAACATCTGATGACTCAAAGCGGGCAGCGTCGGTGTAGTGCACCCCTGCCCGGAGTCGAGCTTTATAGCAAAGTTCCGGGTAGCACTGCATTGGCTATGGGCTGGCGTTACTCTTACCATCAGGAGTGCGTCCAGCTCGTCTCCCCTCTTCATATTATAAAAAAAAAAAAATAGAAATTAGGAACCATCAGTTCATGTGATGTAATGTAATTTAGTATTAAGATTATTTTTTCGTAGTCAAGTTAGTTTTTAATTGGTTACTTTTAATCTATATAATACGATTATTTTGTCTAGTATAACACGAAGTGACGGGTAACATATATAAACCTTATTTATTATATCCTAATAAAAATATGTTTGACAATTGTTTGCAATAATGACTAATCGTTGTTTAGGACAAAATAAATCTCCAAAGAGTCGATACAATAAGAATAAGGTTTTGGTGTCATGACCAAGTAGGTAAAGGTCCTATTACTGGATCACCTATCGTTAAATCCGGCTTAAATCAAAGCAGACATAATGAAACCATACAACTACCCCCAATTATCTAATCACTATTGAAATCGATGGTTTTAAGCGCAACTTTTAATTATTCTGGCTGTGCGCCAATATCTCATGACTGCAGTAACCTACACAGAAATAGGTTAAGCCCTAAAAAAGTGTTAAAATGATAAATGTTTTTAATGTGACATACACGAGGTTTACGCAAGAATTATTACGACTTCTTTGAAACTGGAATTAGGTTACCTAGATAATTACATTTAGAATTATTTTACACTAGACTTTGCTTCGTTTTTTTTATATGTTCAGGTTGATATGTTACCATGACACACGCGAATAATAGAGTTCTATTGCATTTGAAAAGATATTATACTTTCATAATTATTAAGGTTTAAAGATTACACTATTGACGTCACAATCACAAACTATATATCTATTATTTATTAATTTTATATGACAAATAACTATTTCCCTGAAAATTCAAGTCTTCTGTACGTATTGTAATATTTCATTCAAGATAATTATTTAATCTTATGGCATATCGATACCTCTAACATGTTTTAACATATATATTATATATGTACGTAGGATATGCGGATTACTATTTCTGCGAAGGTCATTCTACTACTTTATCTATTCCAAATATGATGTACTTAGAGTAGGTAATCGAAAAAGTATTTTTAAAATAAAGTATACTAACTACTGAAAGCTGCATGTTATGTCTTCAAGCTCATGTTTGGTCTAAAAAGATAAGAAGATAAACGTTACTAAACTATTCAAATAAATAAACAAAAGTACGACTAACTTCAAGAGCCTTTTGTTGCGTTAGGACATTCACCTCTATAAAATCTGTTTTAATCTACCACTTAAGTGATACAGAAAATCAATAAGTTTCCTCTATCCTATTGACACTTATTGCTTTATCAACACGATAAAGTATTTGCGGTATATTGTTATTGTTTGTCCAGTAAATAGAAGTCGATTCGTAAATAAAACCAGCGACAGTTGTTTACAGAAACTCCATCATAAACCAGTAAGTTAAGACCGTGCATTGGCGAATTTTATGCTCATCTTTATTTAGTCAAGCGATATTGTCTGAGACAATCGATCGACCACAACACGCTACACGATAAATTACTTTTTACGCTCATTCTATAGACTTGCGGTGCATGATTTACAGACAGTGACTCGTGGTCGCTGCTAGCGTTCGCTCGCGATTCTTTCAATAACATATTGGCACGGTATCAAGCTGGCGGATACCACCCGTGCGCCTCGTTTCGAAGCCCCGCTCAGGGCTAAGAGCGTCTGCCTAGCCGAACGCTCCCATTCCCGTTATGAACGCAACGTACGGAGCGCTGACTCCCACCACATTCGATACTCAGACAAACAATTTATCCCAAAACCCCCTAAAGACTTCAAACGCTCAATAAAAACGTGTAATGTCCTCGTCAAACAGCAAAAGAGAAAAACCGTCGAGAAAAAGCCATGCCCGGTCGCGGTTCAAAACTTATCCATACCTATGACGTACGCCGATGATCCTAGAACGATTCATTCGACCTCCAAACGCCAAAGTACATGTAACATACGTTCTGATAATAGATCTTTTAATCCCAAACAGGTCACCGACGTTAAGAGGCTGTGTCAAGCGCTAGGAAGAAAAGAGACGGAGAACAAGTTACTAGTGCAGATCAGTGAAGCCGAGCAAGTGTCCGACTTTGAAAGGATTCTTAATTCTAATGCAATACTGTGGGAGCGCGCTCACGGTCACGTGTGGCGCAGAAACGTCGCCTCGCACACCCCTTCATCTTTACTTCCGTCGCGACCTCGCTCCTCCTACTCTCTACGCGCTGTAAGCCAAGCTTATCACTATCTCTTTCGACAACACGAAGAATCACTCCAACCCCTCATCGACAAATATCGCCAACAACATGTCGACGACCAAAATAATACAGCCGTGAGCTTATTAGAAAACAATTGGTACGAAAATCTTCAGGATTTGTCCGAGTTCTACGAAGACGATCCGGTGCTCCAAAAAGAAATCGAAACAATTACAGATCATATTACTTCTGAGGAAATTCGGTCGACGGAAGGTGAGCAGGCTACGACGCGCAGTAATTTCAATGTTAACTTGGCCGAGTTACTCGGTCTCTACGTAAACGGGGATAGCGTGTCTCCTACATTCCACGAGGACCTGGGCCCATCGCCCACCATTACCACCGATCTCTACGAGGAGAAGGAATGGCTCGATCCGATTATGAACTCGAACTCTGATAACAGAAAAATATCTAGAGACAACATCGGCTCCAACGTCGATTGTCTAGCTGAAAACTTGAATACGGTTCAAATCGATTGCGATACAAATGTGCCGACAATAACGTTCAGTAATTGTTGTGAAGGCCGCTCGAGAGCTGACATTCCTAACAATACTGACGTGGTCATCCATCTGGCCGTGCCCGCGATTGAGAACTCGGATGAATCCCGCCCGCCAATGATGTGACCTTCGCCAAGGCACAATTCTATAAATCAATAGAATTAATAGGCGAGTTGTGTAGTCGCTTGTTCATTAATGACAATGATCGCGTTAGAGCCCGAACAGCCGAGGCCGACGGAGGAACGGGTGCCCAAAATAGAGGCTTCCAGTTCCCAGAGGACCTTGACGCGATCCAGTGCGATCAGCCAGAAATCCGTAGACATCGTGGTTCACCCGGAGAGTTCGAACAATCCCTTGCACAGATCGAAGTTGGCTCCCGTCAGATCGGCGTCTGATTCGACATCTTCGGGGAAGAAAATACTGAATTTGCGCAAGACGAAGAACTCGTCTATCGAGTCGACGATGAGTTTGCCTAATCAGAAGTCGTTGGAGAAGAAGCACGGTAGCCTGCGCCACCAGAAGTCGATCGTGGCGCACTCAGACATCACGCTGAGCACGCAGCCCTCGATGTCGGATGACCGGAAGGCGTTGCGAGAGGCTTTATATCAGGGTATCTTCCATAGACACAGGCGGACGATCTTCGCCGTCGGCTCTTTCCTTAGAATGCTAAGAAGCAAAACGTCCAATTATGACTCCATTAGATCGGACTCAGATGAGATTTAGCAGTAAATAGAATAGCACATAATATATAATATACGTTGGTGATGCGACAGACTGCAAATGCTTTTTAATGTTAATCGATAGTTATAGCGATGATGTTGTTAGATTGATAATTTGTAATTGTTTTGTATTAAAATGTTCCCGTTTCGTTTGGAAGTTTTATTGTTGAACCGATTGGGAAGGTGATTGTAACATTTAATATATATCAATAATAAAAGTCGAAATAAACAATGAGGAAAAATGCCGTTTTATTGTACGTTATAAGAGGTTTTATTTTTTATTAAGGCTTAGGAAGGAGGTAAGATTAACGTATCTGTTAAAATATGATACAGAATGTAAAAAAAAGAAGAATTAACTGGCATAATAGTAAAATATAAATTGTGAATAATGAACAACGTCGTAAGATCTCATGACCTAAAAACGAAAGTTTGAATACTAAAAAATACTGTGACATGTTGATCGGGAGGCCATCACGGTATCGCGTGACATTTGCCGTTCATGGACTTATTCCTTGTTACCTTGACTTTAAAAGTACCTCGCGTGACGTGGGCATACATATGTTTTTTATTTTTCATTTTTACGAACAGCGTCATTAATTTTCTGACGTAAGTTTTGGCGGGAAAAGTTTTTTTTTTGTTAATTATGATTGGGTTTATAGACATACATTTTGGCCCGAATTTATAATTAAAATTTCGAATATATTTCGAATTTTTATTTTCAGTTTAAAAATTAAGAGAACACGTCACGTATACTCAAATTTTACAACCAGCTTCGTAAAATTATTGACACGTATTGTAGCGAAAATTATTCTTCTTTAACATTGCTTAGATTTTAATAACAGTATTTCAGTTAAGTGACCTAAAGTTTTCTATCCTCTGTTAATATTCAACCACTCTATAAAGTACATTAAAACGTGTATTATAGATATATAATATATTTACTGCCATATAATTTCGAATCAATCCTATTTCATACGTTCATACTTCGGAAATGTATATTTTATCTGTATCTTATTCATCTTTAATTTGAAGTATCATTTTCGATATTAATGTGTTAAATAACAAATAATAGTTATTCGTCAAAGCTTATAGAATAAATGTAGGCATAAAAATAATGCTATTTCATTGAGCTTATATAGATTAAACATGTTTAAACTATTTTTATGGATAGCAACACGGAACAATTCGTATATATATTTTTAAGTTTCGTTTTTGAAACAACCAGTGTTGCTATAAATATAAATGAGATTTTTATTTCGCAGTATTGTGCAAAAGGAACATACATACGTAGACAAATAGATTGTTGACACATTTTTGGAACGTTTTATGCACTTTTATATATTTGTAATCGAGAATTTTTGTATCTGGCCACTGTAAATAGTACGAAAGGTGTAATTGATTAACATAATTTTGTAATTATCTTTAGCGATTCGCTTTACATTTTGTTATGTAAATATTGTTGTATGAAAACTTCGAAACCAATGATATTATATAATAGATATGTTATACCCATACTCAAATCAACCGAACCAAAAAGTGTTCCGCACAGCAGCGGCAGTACACATACATACAAGTTAAAACGATAGAAAGAGATAAATGACAAAACCAACAGGAAAAAAAGAGATAGTCTTGTCAGTTGCGCGTGAACTGGCAACAAATCATATAAAGGACAGACGTCCTAATTAGGATGTTTTTGCGTGTTTAAAATTTGGCGCTTTATAACATATCTATTTAATATAATATAATTGTTCGTAACATCATAATTTTTCGTGTTTACTCTTTGGTGAAATTACTTTAAGCTCAACCGTTCCGACTGCCAAAGATATACTTCGCGATGTGAACAAATAAAAAAAAATATAAATGTTAACTATAGTGTAAACCATGAGCTTTCTACTTAGAATAGATAGCTTTGTTTTGTAATAGACAAGAAGGTTGTCACAAAACAGCGGCCATTTTGATTATCTTGGGTCCGGAAAGTACAGATAATATAAACATTCAAATAGTATCTACAGAGTCGTTTTTTAAGTATTACTTAGGTCTTTGGATTATTTACGTTAGCAAATTGTTTTTTTTTATAATTTTTGACTTTTAAAGAAAACTTAGTAGGAGGATTATTTACCTCTTTTTATGGAGATTTTCAAACCAAAAAGATTCACGAATTTGTTTTAAAACCAGCTTTAAAAAATGGAAGAGGAATAAATTACGTTTACAGGTAGGGATAAATGATTAAAAAAAATTAATGACTTGGTTTTTGTATTTCGTGTTTTATAAAAGGCCAGCAACACATTCGTGATGCCGCGAGTGCTTGAAGATAGATAACCAACTTGTTTACTTCCTTAGAAAATAAGAAAACGTGGTCTAAAAATTGAATTATTTTTTATAAATTATCTAAACTAACAATTAGCCGATTTTGATATCTGTAGCTTTAGTTAAAGACATCGCAGTAACAAAGTCCTATGTTTCAAGTTATACTTAAGAAATTACTCTGTATGAAGCCAATATGAAATCATATTTGGTATTCAATACAAAATAATTGATATATGTTTCGTGAAAACGGCAATTGGAAAAGCGAAATCTGTACATTAAATGTATGAAAATTATTAATTATAAAACGAAAAATCTTCAATATAGTATTTGTAAGTTAACGTAACATTCCTGTTTTTGTTAAAATCGTAAATCACAATTCGTTGTATCGCAAAAGACTGTTGATTGAAAAAAAAAACTATCTGTGTAAAAGTTACTAACAGTGCGTATCTGTTTGTATTATAAATAAACTGTTTTTATCGATAACATTTGTTTTATTGTACCTTTTAGAAAACGATTTTACAAATATATAAAACTAGCGAGCCCGCCACTCCGTCCGCGTGGACTTTCATATTAAAATCTCCCCCATTCTTCCCTTTAAACCCTTTTTTCCAGTTAAATAGTAGCCTATGTTCTTTCTCAGGCTCTAGGCCATCTGTATACCAAATTTCGTTACAATCGGTTCAGCGGTTTGGCCGTGAAAGCGTAAAATTATAAAAAGTTTCAACCTTTTGGGGGTTGTTTAAAAAAAAAGTAGCCTATGTCCCTCCCCAGGCTTACTACAGAATATCTTTGTACCAATTTCGTTCTAATCGGTTGAGTAGTTTTAACGTGATGGAAAGACATACAGACGGAGTTACTTTCTCATTTATAATATTAGTATGGATTTGTCTAAAATACTACAGTTTCACCTGTGTGAAACCCAGACAATTTTATTTTAATATATTTTGGTTAGTTTTAACTCATCAAAAAAAGACTTCTTTTGTAGTTGTACAAAGAAATTTTTAGTATGAATTTAAGGACACATGTTGTTAATTCTGAAATAGTTTCGTATCAGTTATCGGAACAATATTGAAAAATTAAATCGCGTTATAACGCTTATAAAAATCTGAAATATAGCTCAAGAATACAAAAAAATATAGTAAAAAAGAATAATTTGACGTTTATTTGATATTTCTGTAGAAACTGCTTTCAAAACTGGTACATTTAGTTTTGTAATGTAATGACGATTTAATTGTACTATACATATGTAGCCTAGTTGCATAAAAATACTTTTGACATCGACTTTAATAAAAACAAACTTCACGTGCCAAACCCGTATTGTAGCTATGTTTAAACAATCATTGTTATTAAGTAAATTAATTAGGAGTTTTCACGGCCATATTTTCGCAATAACCGAAGTGTTTACATCAGTCAATTATCCTAATGGACGAGCTATTTATAGAGTACTCTAAGTAATAAGGCTTTTACGTGCGTAGGGAGGATATAATTTGATCAGTTACAACTAACATATGTGATTAAATATTTAAGTGCAATGACACTTTCTTTCTTTCTATATAATATGGCATAAGCGTTTAGCTTTTTGCCAGTTCAATGTAATAAGAGGCAACGTGTTCAATATAAAAGTCGAAATGAGTCAAGTAAAATCGTCATCAAGTCATCAGTCAGTCAGTCGTTTCTTTCTGCCATTCGTAAAGTGATAGTAGTGAACTTTACGAAGAACCTCGACGAATCTTGGAGCAATCGGAACGGCGCTACTATGCGCTCTCGAATGAATTCTTCATTTTCTGGAGAGTTACTAGCTACTTTACTGCATGAATTACTATCACAATCAAAGATTAAATTACTATATGCACCAAAAACGACTATTCGCAATGACTCTTATTAATAAGAAGTCAAGATTTTTTTTAATGTAGCCGTTTGCCGCTGTTTTATTAGTTGCCTGCTTGGAGCGACGAAACAATTTGGTTATGTCAGATAGAAATAATAGACTCCTTTGTGGTAACTTTCTTTCCTTTTGTCCCAATTCCTTACCTTTTCTCTTCATTTAAATGAGGACGACGCATTCGTGAGGCAGTAAGGTTTGCGTATTGAGCGAATGTCTAAATCGTCGCCTGCTGGGTTCACGCTGTCACTTATTACCAAAAAAATACATATTACCGTATAAAGGATTGACAAAGGACTTCGAAGGTAAGTTGCTGCATGTATGATACGTGATTATATTTGTCGCAGTGAAATGCTTACGTTGCATACTGGACTGTTACAGGCTACAGCATACAGTTTTAAATTTATGATTATGAATCATTGGATAAATGGTTGAAGTTGCATTTTCCAACCGTGTCAATATCTCTAGAGCATAGACTCTCATTTTTGTTTTTTGTTTTCCTGCAACTCCCGAACGAACTTTGAATGTTTTTGCTTCCTTTATGTAATGATCTTATTTATGTTTTATGAGATCATATCAAATAAATTTATTTAAGGAGAGGTCTTGTTTTATTCATAATACTGTGAAGAATTCCAAAACTAAGATGGCTGTCGTTGTAAATTATATTTCTCGTAGAGTTTATAAATGTAACTTATTAGAAAAGGGAAATAAATAAAAGTCCCTTTACCGTATAATTGTATTTATTTTATGTAACTTCATCTAATTCAAGTAATATTTGATTGATTCTTACATTTAACTACACAACACTTACACTACCGGCCGAGAATACAAAACTTTGGTTTCTAGCTTAAAATGGTGACAATTCTTGACTTACAGCGTATTAAGGATACAACGAATTAACTAAAAACTTTACTCGGCGAGAAACATCGCACATCGTCTGTTAGAAAGAGAGCATCTGCTTATTTCAGCTTAATAGAGTGTTATCCCTTTCGCACACTACCTACGACTAATGTTTTGTGAGAACGAGATAGTATTCTATAAATAAATTTAAAGCGGGTGTTCTCTTTCCAATAGTGGATATGTAGTAGTTATCGCTGAGTACGGTGCAAATTAATAACATAGAATTTCTTTAAATGTAAATAATTAGTTACTAGTGCAAATACAAAATAAATTTCAATACGCTGTTTAAAACCGGAAACATTTAATAGAGATAAAACCAGTGATAGAATGAAGAATTAAAACGAATATTTCATACAGGTTTATGTGTCTAGTCCAAAAAATATTATAAGCGCGATTCAGAGATCTATCACCGGTTCGACCTCTATTTTCATCTGGTTTGCTAGTTATGTATGTACTTTTACGAGCCCTTTGGATATAAAGCCTTGTACACACTACACGAGTAACCCACACCCATCAACCCTTAGTGTGTATAAGCCTTAGGACTAGACCTAGATTTCAAAGACTCAATTCACTCCATATAGTTATCACATAACTGGTCATAATAATATTTACAAATAATTTTCCGCGTAAGGCACAAAATAGCTGGCTTCTAGCCTACTCTATCAGAGGATATATATACAGTTGGCCCCAAAATAACTTTCAAATAAGTTTTTAATACTATCACATGTCACACCATACACACATAATATCTCTAGAGCCTCAGACAGTCTTTCAATATTGCTTAAATCACAACGCATTTTGCAAATTGTCAAATCTACTTTGGCATTTCAAGGAATTTAAGCTGTGTCATGTGTCATCTTTAGAACCACAGAGATCAAACATACAGATTAAAAATAGACTAATATAATATAGATAATAAATCATCGGTATATTATGATTATTCATTATATTCAACATTTATTGATTTAAAATAAATTAATTTTGACGCCACAGATTACAAATAGCCTTATATAGTCTGTACTTTATTGTATCTAAGAATCGATTGTAATATATTTTCTATGTTTTCGAAAACTAACTATATTGAAATAAAATACTTTATAAGTTATGAAATATAATTGAATTTAAAATTATTTAATTAAAATAAAGCGAAATCTGCTTCTTTTATTAACTCACTAACTATAATATATAAACTACTTTATTTCAATATAAGCAGTTGATATAATTTATATCACCAATAACTCCGCCATATCCATATCATGCATTCATTCCGTATTCTTACATAAACCTTTTACATCCGAACATCAAACGCGAAACAAATTTCAGAACGTATTTAAACTTTGACAGTTGACGTCACCTTTCACTGTCAAAGTTAAATTGACGCGTCCAAATTTGATTGGCGTTCGATTGTCGTTCAGTGGTGACTCACGCCTTCTTCTTGCCTTTGTCTTCGGAGAATATTTCTTTGTATTCATTGAGGAGGATGTCGACGACGTTGTTCTGTTGTATGCAGTCTATGGCGATGTTGTGGGCCTGTTCCGCCGGCGCCCACAGCAGCGTGGGCCCGAACACTATAGCTAGGTTAGCTGTGTGCATTCTGTTGCGTTCGCTGTATTGTGTTACTCTGAACAAAAAACATTGATTAATTTTTATCAACAATGAACGAAATTCCATACATTAAACCTGATTGATAAATTTTCGTAGATAATAAAAAGTTTCCCCCTCATAAAAAAGGGTTGATGTTGCCACCTTTAAAATAGTGATTCATACGAATAAAAAGCTTTAAAATCTCAAGTCACAGACTAAACAGTTCGAACAATTATTTTAATTTAATAATTTGATTTTTCTTTTTGATTCAGAGATTAGCACATTCATACGAGCTTTGGTACACTCTGGATAAGTTAATAGAAATATGTCTATAATATCTTCTAGAGCTTTCTTTATCCCTATATCCCATGTATAGGTACTTAATTCTTTAAAACTACTCAACCGATTTTCTTGCGGATTTTCTTAGTAGATAGAGTGATTAAAGACAAAGTTTTATATATATGCGAGCGAAGTCGGGGTTTGTTGTGAAGCGATTGTTATGAAATGTTCCGATTGTTATGAAATTTGGTACGCAGATGGTCCAGTCCTGAGAAAAAGCTAAGGCTATACTTTTTAACTGGAAGAAAGGGTTAGAAGGTTAATGTTTATATGAAAGTAACAACTAGTAAATTTTAACGTAGAATGTCAACTTACTTTAATAAATGTTCTAGTAAGAACTTAAGTGTATCTCGGTTGCACTGAGGCAGCGCGTGGACGATATCTCGGAACTCTTTGATCCTGGTTTCTCTAGGTTTCAGAGCTAAAAAATACAATAAAACTATAAAATATAGATGAAAGGTTTGGCCAGAAGACTAGTATTATTGACCAGAGAAAGTGTAATACGTTTTGATATTTCTGTACGTTTGATATAACGAACTGTATTTTTTTTTATTAAAATGTAGAGGGGAGACGAGCTGACGCACTCCTGATGGTAAGAGTAACGCCAGCCCATAGCCAATGCAGTGCTACCCGGAACTTTGCTATAAAGCCCAACTCCGGGCAGGGATGCACTTCACCGAAGATGATATATCAGTGACTCTTCATCTAATATACGAATTTGCCAATGTATACTTTACTTTACTTATAGGTACCTATTAAGGTAGTTTAAATTTAAAAGTTTGTACAGATGGATAAACCCATTTCACCATAACAAACTGTTAAGGGATGATTATATAGAAATAGGGGTGAAACTTACAGCAGGCAGCCAACACCCGGTCGAACACGGAGCACGGAATGAGAGGTTCCTTCAGCTCCCGGAAGAACAGCTTAAGTGACCCGGTCAGCACGTGGATATCCGTGTTGTTCTCTATCACGGATAGATTATTTTGGTCAATCTGGAAAAAACAGTAGAATCTTAACTATTTGTGTCTGTATGAGCCCACTTTTAAATGATGGTATAGTCTGCGAAGGTCTGAAGGAAGAATTTACCCGTGATCCATGTTACTCTTTACGAACAAGCGTAGACATCAAAATGACATCACATTAAGTAAAGTAAAGTTTTAAGTTGTACATTTATTTATCTACTTAATTACTATTTCGACGTCGAGAAATTGTATATATACTAGTCTCGAACGAATATCATAAGCGCGATTCCGAATGGTCTCCACATAGGTACTTACTTCTAACCGTATCTTCTGCACTTGGCTCAAGTTCCCGCTGGCTCTGTAGAGACCATCTGTGCACATATTCTCCTCACTGCTCTCGATCTCCTTGACGCAAGCTCTCACGAAGTCTGGTACTCGCGGACTGGTCGCCGGACAGACTTCCTCCAACTTACGACCGAAGACAGGCTCGTCTATAAGTTTTAAAAACATGTTTAAGGCCACAGTTTCTAATTATATAAGCTTTAATGCTCGAAAACTCAAATGAAACTCAAATGACTCAAAATTAAGGACATCTGAAGTCGAATTACTTTGAAAGATTGTCAAAGTATCTAGATACTTGATTTTGATAAGTATTAGATAGTTCGGGCAGTAGACTTTATACTGGGCAAGATCGCAGTTAAAAATACTGCTAATAGTAGATAAAATAATATTCTTTAGTTTGTTAGCTTTCCTTAAAGAGGATTTTATAGGGAATTTTATTGTATTAGATTACTATTTACAATGTAATAGATCTTGAATGTCCAAAATTTGGTATGGATTATGAGCTCTACTGTTTCATCTCTGTACACTACTTAAACTACATATGTAAGACATCTATATCTACAAAATTCACCTGTTAGTTACCGCAATAATATCTACAACCACCCGCCGTTGGGAAGAGGATTGTTTTCAGGTTAAGATTAAATAAAACACCGACTACGTTGCTTAGCATCTATTAATTATTATCATCACACCGCAAAACACTACACTGCACTTACCTTTAACCACAAATTATGCGCAGTTAAAAATTTTGTCCAACTTTCAAATGCCGAAAAACCCAACAAGCAATCTATAATATAATGCGTATTAAGCAAAACCATTTCAAACTACTTTTAACTAAGTAAAGTGCATCGCAATTGAGTGTCAATCTCCACACACCGGCTTAAATATTTCAATTCGAACCTTTGTAAATCCCCTTCTTCACCAATACCTCCATAGCGGGACGTTTCGCGAAGAATTTTCTCAATCTACTCCTCACGTGCGACTTCTGAATGGACACTTCAGTGGAATCACTGAGATCCTCATTGCTACTGCCTCCGGCTGAAAGAACCACATTCAGAGTAATATAAAACGTAAAGGAACACTGATAAAAACGGTTAGAAAAGCGGGAAGGGTTCAGAGAATAAAGCCAAAGAAAGCTGTGCCCAGAAAAAGTAAATTAAGTCCCAAAACCCAGAAACATTCAGCTTATAATGAATAAAGAAAAGAAAAGATGGTTACATTTATTATATTTGAGATATATTTGGATTAAAGAATATTATCACCGACATACATATGTACAATTAGTTGTATCTTAACACAAACATATTTACGACACTGGTTAGGTTGAGACGTACACAAATTCAGGGGTAAACTCGAATTTACCTTGTCTTCTTATCTTCTTCCATTTCTATATGAACCGTAGGTACCAAATGTAAAATAAAATAATCCTTATCGAATGCAGAGTTAATTGGACAATTAAATTTACTGACAATCTCGTTAGCAAATCAAGAATAATAGTCACTTCCGGTAGCTGTGCTGTTTTGTGTTTGGTTTTAAAAACAAATTTTCTTCGCTTAAGTTTTTAAAATATTAGTTAGAGAAAAGGATTCCGTTGTCTATTTTCTTTTATAAATTGCAAGGCTCTTAATATATGTAATTACTACAAATTTGTTTAAACGAATGATAATTACGTTCTCTGTTTTTTTCACGTATTACAAATATATTATCTTCTTAGAAGAAGATTCAGAAGGGACTATTATTTGCGAAATGCCAGAGTTGAAATCAGTAAATTTTGATGGTTTGCCCATAAATTCCTCGCGTGGTCTCATATTTAAAGACGTCATACAAAACATGTTAAAGCAGTCGATTACTATATCACTGATATCAAACGATAAGCATACCAGATAATATATCTGCAATGCTAGTACACAGTATTTCATTATGAACGCGAATATAATATTAGACCCCGTTAACCTTACACATGCCGATAATCTTCGTAAACTAAACACTTTAACTAAAATATTTGGTTTAAAGTGTTTACGTGGAAACGACGGATGGTTTATTGAATCATTTAGAAACTTTATATGTTCAAAGAGAGTAGATTTTACTAATTTAATAAGCACGCATACGTTTTATATCAAACGTGAAATATTGGGATCCAAAAAGACTTCGTAATTTTGAATTGTGTGCCTTTTCTTGGGGGCTGTGTTTTGGACTGCCATTGTTGGAATATTTCTTGGGTTCTACATTATCGTTGGATCCATTTTTGGTCAAATCTGGACTCTTTTTGCTGTTATCTGCTTTCTTCGAACTGTTTGGACTATTTTTGATATCGTCAGGACTGGTTTTGGAGTTCTCTGCAATGCTCGATGAAGGAGTAGGAACGTTTTTGGTGTCTTTCTTGGAGTCTTTCGGGGATTTCTTTGGTTTTGGACTCTTGGGTTTCTTTTCTATTCTGGCTAACAGCTCGGCGCTCCCAAACTCAGTGTAAGCGTTTGCTATGAAGTAATCCATGATGACAAAGTCACTTAGTATAAATTCACAGATAAGTTATCACTTTTACCACCATTTTCTTTAATCCAATGAACACTATTTAAATTAAATACTTTTAAAGTACAACTTCTAAAGGGAGTGTCTTTCACTGTATAACGCCAACTAATAAAGCTGGTATCGAAATCGAATTATCAGATAAAATATGATTGCCACAGAATAATGGATCCTTATCTGATAATTATTGATACGTTGTATTGAAATCCAACGTGGTCAAGGTGGGTATTGTTTATTACTCTGTGCAAACCAAGGTTTCAGGAATTAGTGATTATGATATCGTATTCTATTTTTGTAATTACTATCTACGTGATGCGGTTTCGCCTGCTATAAATTCTGAGGTTTTTCGATATTATTGTAATAAGTGTTGTTGTGTCGGAAGAAATTCTTAGACAAAAATTATCTCATGATTACTGTATACAATGTTAGTAGCTACAGATACTCCAAAGATAGTTCAAAATTAGCTACTATCTGGTGATTGAGACCCACGTCTCTCTTTATAATACTTTTATCTCTAAACATCAATGAAAACTTACTGGTGTTAACTGAGGGAGACGGTTTTCATGTATTATATAAAGAATTATCATTGTTTGTTGTACTTATTGAATTGCAATATACAGACGAAGTTCTTCTCTGTAGAAACTGCCTTCTGAACAGGTGGTAAATAATTGTTTTTTTTATACCATAACGATTCAAAAATGTTACTATATGTAGCCTAGTTGAATAAACATGTTTGATTTTATATTTACATATTTTTTTTATTATGCGTTTTTAGTATTTTTTAAATAAACATTTAAATTAAATAATGTTTTATTTATCTTACACGAGTGTAATCTTCTGAACCCGTCCACACAACCACAATACATCATCATATTGATTTCATTGTAACACCATTTTTTACTATAATTAATCACTTTATCACTTCACAAATTAATTTAATCCTGGCAACACACGTCACTTAACTGCTAAGCCACTAACAAAACAAAAAAGCTATACGAGTATTCGATTTTCAAAATTATTAGCATTTCAAAATGGCGATTAGTAAACCGCGCGCGCGAAATACGTAACACGAAATGAGGAAACATGTTTACCATTGGATTTACCGGGAAGCTGATTCATTGAATACGAGATAAATGTCTTATTAAAAATAAGTTTTTAATGTAATGTTTAAAGCAAGCATACGCAAGTCTCTGACGTCATATAAACATTTAACGCTATGACGATCTGTAGAATAAATTAGGGTAAAAAGTCATTCTGACGTCACTCTAAAGACAATGCATGTAGGTATATAACGTACGTAATGTTCTACTCAAGTATATAGACACACTAGCTTTTGCCCGCGGTTTCGCTCGCGTTAAATTCGTAGAAAAAATTATGGGCGATTTTTTTTTTGGTAGCTAGATAAATAGTCTGCATACCAATTTTTAGCTTCCTACCATGAAAAATGCGGAATGCTAGTATCAAAATTCAAATTCCGCCCCCTTAAGGGAAGTCGGGGGTTAGAAAGGTGCAAAAAGTTATTCCTTCAACTACCTCCACTTTAAAAAACACGTCAATTCCTCGCTCCGTTCTGCCGTGAAAGAAAGACAAACATACAGATAGATATACATTCCCATTTATAATATTAGTATGTATTCAAAATGACTGAATATCTCAGTATTGAATTATTTAATCAATTGAATTAGTTTTCGTTGTTTTCGAAAGTTACTAACAGAATGATTATATTGTCCTCTTGTCGGGACTTATTTATAGACTATTCTAGTGTAAAGTTTATTTGTTATTGTGAATGTTTTTAATATACTTTTGTAGTGAACTAGCTTTGAAAAAAAAATATAATCAAACTGTATTTTAGTTGTACAAAGAAGTTTTATAAAAAAAACTATATGTACCGAACATATAGTTTTTTTTAATGAAAAATTGCCAGAAAAAAAGTTTGAATTATTCAATATTGACGTCTGTCAGATACCATATTTTTTTCTGTAATTTAAACATTAATCTGTTATTTGACACAAAGTCAATTGTGAAAAAAAGTAAAATAAAAACAAAACATAATTTTTTTATTTATAGAGACAATAAATTGTTTATGGGATTTTAAATATAAAAAAAAAATTAAACCAACCTTAGAAATTTATTAAAAACATCTTTTTTATAATCTAATTTATGTTATAGATTGTAAGTCTGAACGTTCATTACTCTTTCACGCAAAACTACTGAAAAGATTTAGATAATATTTGTCATAAAGGTAGATTTAAGGCCCTGGATTAACACTTAAGATACTATTTATTCCCGTATTCCCCCGGGAATATAAAAATAACGCGAGGAAATCGCGGGGCATGGCTAGTATGTGTATTTAAAAATAAAATATCTATACGGTCCAATTAGATCATAAAATTAACGGAAAAGATACATTCAAAACAATGACTAATAACACCACATCTAAAGTTCATAAGAACCGCTATGCCCAGTAAATAAATTATATTATTATTAATTTTAATAACAACGTAATTCCGCGAGAAAACATTTCCAACAGCCGCCATGACATGGCAACATTTATATTCAAATTTAGTTATTTAATATATTTTTTGTGTCTGTGAATCTAACATTTAAAACGTATTTTCGAATATTTTCTATATCATAATATAATATTTATATGTATTATTTTTGCAACTGTCAAAATGAACCCGAATCGCGTGGGAGTTTTGGCGGGAATCGTGCGGCGTCTATATGTAATCTCGATTGAATATTCCTTTTTTGGTGCATAAAGTGATTTAATGTATGATTGTGATAGTGTATCATGCAGTAAACTAGCTAATAAGTGTCCAAGAAATGAAGAATTCATTTGAGAGCGCTTAGTAGCGCCGTTCCGATTGCTCCAAGATTCGTCTAGGTTCTTCGTAAAGCTCACTATCACTTTACGAAGGGCAGAACGAAACGACTGACTGACTCGACTAAAGACGACTTGATGACGATTTTACTTGACTCATATCGACTTTTATCTTGACCACGTTGCCTCTTATTACTTTGAAATTGGCAAAAATCTAAACGCTAATGCCATAATATAAGAAAGAAAAAAAAACCCGAATCGCCAACCTTTTTCAAATATGCTACAAACATTTTTTCATGTATGTTTTATTTTTCTTATAAAAAAATAGGTGTTTTAGTAAGTATTATACTTAAAACGTATATTAAAACTAGAGATGCCACGAATATTCGGCAACTATTCGGTATTCGGCCTATTCGGCCATTTTTTTTGTATAGTACGTACAATAGTACGTACTATTCGGCCGAATACCGAATAGCAAATCATGTAAA
>JADANM010006423.1:1666918-1702782 GCA_026213755.1 Eurema hecabe
AGATAGATAAATATAATATGAGGAAGGTTTTCGTATTTACTTATATGAGACTAACATTGTCTGGACAGCCCGTTTGAGAAATCAAAGCAGGAACAGCTTCAAAATTGTTGCAGCCGTTGGGGGCCATCCATAAAGTACATCGCACGTTAATAGGGTATCACCAAAGTGTGACATGGTGTGACAAGGGGCGAGGGGGGGTCAATACTTCTGTGACGTCACATGTTAAAATTTAAAATACGAAAACGCAAAATTTTGTAGGTGAATTAAAAAATTAATACCTATATTTTTAAAAATTATAAATAATTTTATTTATTTTTAAGTACATACGTGAATTTAAAAAATGTGTGACGTCACAACAGGAGGGGGGTTATAAAAATGTGACAACCTGTGACAAGGACAGGGGGAGGGGTTCAAAAGTCCTGAAATTCGTGTGACGTACTTTATGGATGGCCCTTGTCGAGTTATAAATTACTGTATAAGTTTTGGCAGTCTCTGTATGCCAACCCAAACAAACCAAAGGGGATATATATATCGATATCGTCGACCAGTCGAACCACTGACTGGCTCCATTATTCGTTGTATACCCGCTAAGTCTCCAACAAATATCGTAAGCGAGATTCAGAACTTGGAGCATTAGTAGCGGTCGCTTCAAAATTATGATCAATAAAGTGTCAACAGAATCCCCAAAACCACGTGGGTGATAAGCTAATCCCTACTAATAATATAAATGCAAAAGTAACTCTGTCACACTTTCACGCCAAAACTACTGAACCGATTAGAATGAAATTTGGTACACAGATGGTCTAGAGTCTAAGATAAAACACAGGCTACTTTTTAACTGGAAGAACGGGTTATAACAACGGGGGGGGGGGTTTATAAGAGTTAATTCTTAAAAAATAAGTACTTCGAAGCTACTCACTCGTATCCTTAAGAATTTGTCATATGTAAGGTACATATTTACTTGTAAATATTAAACTATAAGGTATTGTTATAAACTTGCACGATGTTTAAAGAACATTACTGTTAGCCTACTGATATTCATAATAGTTATATTTAGAATTATCCTTAATTGTTTTAGCTTTTAATTTAGAGCTGAGAACGCCATCTGTGGGTTAGTGTTGGAACTACGACGTAGGACTGTTATAGTATATTTTATATTATAGTATTATAGTATTGTAGTATGTGAACAATAATTCTGCTCTAATAAAGCGTTTTACAATTACAAAGCATAGTGCGACATTTCGATCAATGTGAAATTAAAGAAAAACATCCTAAGACCGTCAAGGATCTACCTTAAATCCCTCAAAAAATGTCTTATTAAAAAGGCGTACTATACATCAATACATATAATAAAAACGTAACGAGTCCCTGTCTGTACATGGAAAATATATGAGAAAAAGTATTATAAGAGACCTTTATGCGCGGGCGCGGGTCAGGCATTTTCAAAAATGCTGCCCAAAGTCACTTTTCTACGCGGGCGAAGTCGCTGGCACAGCTAGTTAAATGAATATACATATTGAAAAACCCTTGGAATGATATTTCTTAACGCTCGTAGGATGGTGACCTTTTTCATGTATAAATATTACAATAGTTGTTGTTTATATTTACAATTGTATGTTCTTATTCTAAAAAGAGCGACTATCAGAGTTTCTTGCCGGTTCTTCTCTGTAGAAACTGCCTTCCGAACCGGTAGTAAATGTTTTGTAATACCATGACGATTCAAAAGTGTTACTAAATGTAGCCTTATTGAATAAAGATACCTTTGACTTTGACATTTGTTGATTTTCTGGCACTGCACATGTAATTGCACGCATCAAGCGAAAGAACTTTATATTTCTATTGAGAGTGTTCGTCATAATTTACAATTATTATACAACTAGTAGTTTACCGCGTGTATACTTGCGTTGTATTCGGTTTTAAGCTCATTGCTTAAATAGATAATATGTTATAAGCGCAAAATTTTGAAGACACAAAAACATCCTTCTTAGGACGTCTTGCCTTTTTCTTGTTGGTTTTATCATTTACCTCTTTTCTATCGTTTTGACTTGTATGTATGGTTGCTGCCGCTGTGTGGAACACTTTTTTCGGTTGATTTGTATGGGTATAACATAGCTATTATATATGATATCATTGCTTATCCTATTTTTACACAAAAAATGCGGGATATATTAAGATGAATCTGTATTAAATGAGTTTTTTAAAACATTAAAAACTTACAAATCATCTTTACACGGAAAAAAAATATTTGCAGAATTGGTTTTCTCTATTTTTAAAATCACTAATGATAAGATTAGATGATATTTTGTCGTCTTGTCACGACACTTATTTATGCAATGATTTAGCATTGAGATGACTTGTAGTTTTCAATCCATACTTGCATACTAATATTATAAATGCGAAAGTAACTCTGTCTGCCTCTGTCTTTCCATCACGCTAAAACTACTGAACCGATTGGAACGAAATTTGGTACACAGATGGTCTAGAGCCTGGGGAAGGACATAGGCTACTTTTTAACTGGAAAAAAAGGGTTATAAGACGGGAAGGGGGGGTTAAAGTTTATAAGAAAGTCTAGGCGGACGGAGTCGCGGGCAACAGCTAGTATGTTCATATTTTTACAATCGCCTCTTTACTGGAGTTCCTTGTCAGTGTTTCTCCCATAGTGGTGGACAAGTCTAAACCTTATCGTTTAATTTTGAGATTCAATCGCGTACACAGCTCATTTTTAAGGTACCTAATCTTCTTGATTATATTGTAAGTACTTCAAAACTATTAGAGGCATCTAAGCTATACCTAGCTTTTCAATTATAGCATTATTCCACATTTTGATTATTCAGCAAAATGTGGATTAATTGAATGTGGCTTATCGTTGAAAGTTTACTATATATTTCGTCATTCATATATCGAGAACTCTTAAAAGTACTAAATAGTGATTTCGCTGGTTACGTGTAATTTCATGTGCTGTGCCAGAAAATCAACAAAATATGTTTTTCTTTACCTTGACATTAATGAAAATGTCGCACTATGCTCATTACATTGAATTGAAATTACATTATCGTAATTTTTATCGCTTAGCTTTAACAGGCTTGGCCATATTTTTACACAAAAATGCACGCCAATTTAAAGGTATCCGACACGCTAACATCGGAACTTTAAACCGGATTCAAAGCAAGTAAAGCCACGGCAAACTACTGGTCGTATAATAATTGTAAATAATGACAGATCGCTCGTACAGTACGGAGTCACGTTCGTTCTCAATAAGTATTTGAATAGATAACGCGTGACTCAGGACTGATTAGACTGTTGTGCGACCGTTTACCTTTACCGCAGACCTTTTAGCTTGATATACATTATTTATTTAAAATAACAATATTTAATTTAGCAGAATACTAAATCTTTTAAGGTTTGACGTAAAAAATATATTGAGCCATGTAAACTTAGGATTGGAAACTCTTTGGTGAAGAAAAAAAAAGCAAACGTCAAAAAATGGACATTCCAATTTCAAACGTTTTTAAAAATTATAAAAAGCAATTGCCAGCGATTTAGCCCGCCATAACTTCGTTTATGTCAAAAGATCTTATAAAAACTTTATAAGTAAGAAATAATCATCAAGAAGTCAGAAGAGTTTCTAATATATTAATCAGCTTTGATTAACGAAGTTACCTGCGTTAAATAAATATGACATTACGAACTTATTTTGGATGTAACGATGCTAAAATATCGTAATATCAATCAAAGCATATTTTAACATAACTGAACTTAAAAAAATATTAACAAACGTCTTTCACATTGTAATTCGCAACGATCCCATCATCGGCCGGATGTTGCGCCATTTTGAAAGACCACATTGTCATATATTTATAGTCTGTATTTGCACAGAGTTTTGGCGCGAAAATTTGACTCACTCCATACTCTATAGTTTGCAAATTATTTTCTTTCTCTTTCTGACACATACGTTGTTGGCAGCACGTACGATTTTTTAAAGATGGCTATGTTTTTGATTGCCATTCATTATTTGATCAGTTTCTATATATATGATTCGTTGGGCATAACGTTAAAAATCCTTTTTTTATATAGCCTATTATGACACTCAGAAATAATATTTCTTCTTCAGAAATGTTCTTTCATAAATAGGCTTTCTATTGGTGATAGAATTTTTAAAATCGGTTAAGTAGATCCCGAGATTACCCCTTACAATTTAACAAACACACAAACTTCTTTACTTCTCTAACCGGTTACGTACGAAATATTGTGAGAATGTATGTATTGATGTATGTTTGTTATTCTTTAACGTAAAAACGGCTTTACTGCTAGCGTCCTTTAATGACCTGGGGTGGATCGAATGAGATGTCCACTCTTACGCAAAAACCACGCCTTGACGTGGAGTTGCGGATACCAGCCCGTGCTTCCATACCATACGTAAAAACGGCTGCACCGATTTAGTTGAAATTCGGCATGCAGATAGATTAAACCCACATAGGATACTTTGCATCCCGGTATTGCCCCGGGATAAGTAACAATACGGGTAAAACCACAGGGGCACTGCTAGTACTAACTAGCTAGTTGTCGTATGATTTTTAAAGATGGCTATGTTTTTGGTTATAAATAAATAAATATTTTCAGGACATTAATACACAGCGCCATCTAGTTCCAAGCTAAGCCGAAGCTTGTGTTATGGCAACTAGATAACGGAATAAATTACATATACATACTTTTCTTTTGTAAATACATACATACAATACATAACAACACCCAAATATATTTGAAGAAAGAAGAAAATCAATAAAAAAATAATTTTTCAATTCGAACCAGTAGATCCTGAGATTAGCGCGTTCAAACAAACAAACAAACTCTTCAGCTTTATATATTAGTAAGTATAGATATATTATATAGTAATGATGGTATGGTACATTACCTCAGTATAGTTCAAGCGGTCTCGCCTGGGCGGGCGGTATTGTGTGATGCGCGGTATGACGAGGGGCGGCCTCCTCTCGCGTGTGTACACTTCGCATTCTTCAGGGGTGATCCACTGTAATAAACATTAGAGCTATGATTAAAGAGTCCTTTATCAAATAATAATACACATCCAGCAATTTTTCGCCCACATTCGACAATTTTTTTTTAAACATTGAGAATTTTATTTTTTAATTTAATATGAAGTATAAATACCAAGTTGTCGAGTTCCAAAACATTGATAGGCATTTACGAAATTCAGAATTTTAAAAAAAGGCAAAAAAGAATATTGGGTACCTTTTTTGTACCACCCTACTATAGGTAGCCCCTAGTACCCCACTTTAAGACACCTTTCATTTAAATTAAAATGCTATAGTTAAAATGACGAAGTGTACCTTAAATTATACCATAAAACGTTCCTTTTATTTTAAACTAACTAACAAGTTCAGTTATCAGTTCAAACGAAAATTATAAACTTTAAAATCACTGGCGCCAAAATTTAAAAAGGAATGTTACATCTGTGTATTTTGGCGCGTAACTCGAGTCGAAGGAAGTCAATTTGCGTTGCAACATTATACGTTGTATCTAGAATCAATGATTGACTGTTTAAGATAGGAGATAGCATTACCATATCCGCGTAGCTGCAAATAGGTTTCACTTAGCTTACGTAATGGCAGGATATAATTATTATAAGTAGAAAAATTATAGAGTGTAAAAACTTAAATTCGATTGCGTTTATTTTTTATTATTTATTTCTTGACCATGGATACAAAGTCCTTCAGTCGCAATCTTATAAGTTCTTTCTTTCCTTTCTTCCGTTTCCTTCTGCCTTTCGTAAAGTGATAGTGAACTTTACGAAAAACCTAGACGAATCTTGGAGCAATTGGAACGGCTCTTATATGCACTTTCGAATGAATTCTTCATTTCCTGGACACTTATTAGCGAATTTACTGTAAAGTTCACTATCACTTTACGAAGGGCAGAAAGAAACGACTAACTGACTCGACTAAAGACGACTTGATGACGATTTTACTTGACTCATATCGACTTTTATCTTGACCACGTTGCCTCTTATTACATATTATTATTTACATTGACATTGGCAAATAGCTAAACGCTAATGCCATAATATAAGAAAGAAAGAAATGAGTCATTTTTTTCTTAACATTGCCAGTTCAAATTGTTTTATGTAGTATATTTTAATAATGTTTGAACGAAATTTATGCAATTGAATTGGTTTCTTTTAAGTGTCTAAAAGTAGAATTTTGTTTGCAAAATAAATTATTAATATTTTACTCTCTTCCATTCTATTCATGGTGAAATTGCAGATCTGTGTTGCCACAATTTTGCCAATGAATTGTTGTGGGTAGATAAATAAGCTTAATTTTAACCAGTTTTTTACTCTCTTAATAATATGAACATATCATATACGCATTTTCGTGACTGGCTTACCAATGACCCAATGACAGTCGCTTCCGTATCTGACGTTGTCTGCTTACTAAATTATGTTCCGGGTTTTGACAGCGCATTTTGAGGTTACGTCAAGAGTTTAAACTTTAACCGAAGTTTGATACCTATTTGAAAGTTTTATTTTGGTTGTGTAATTTTAAAAGGTAATACCTATTATTTTTACGTGTTTTATTGATATATTTTTATCTCTCGTTTTTTACGTAAAGCTACTCATACTCAGATATTCTACATCTACAACAAACAACTAATTAGTTTTAGTTTAGGTTATCCCACGTCATTTAAAAGTCACAAGTCATAATACTACCATCCTGGCAACATTGTAACCAATCAAGATAACGAAAACTCATAAAAAACAACAATGGCGACTAAAACTGGCGAGATTATTTTTATTACGATTTGTTTTTATATTTTATACGTAGCGTAGCGTATTTTAAAAGATCTTTAGTTAGTTACTTAGAAGCCTAAATTGCTCAAATGTCGAGTCATTATTTAATGTTAATCACCCATAATTTTGGAACACTAATATATCTATTTATTTAGTGTAAATAATCAAACAAACACAGTTAAAAAATAAAGTACATATTGAAATTTTTCAAGTTTACTCTTGAAGAAGGATGCAGCATGCTACGAGACTTATAATTGTAAATATTGACTTAAATCTCTATTATAATGAAATAAAAAGCGAAATATAATCAAAATTTGGATAATAACAAAATTAAAGTTAAATTTACAATACAATCAAGTTTTTTTATACGTAACCAGAAAAGCATTTGTTTTTATTTTCAATTGTCTTTAATAACCTTACTTATCGCAAATATATGCAAAGAACCTTCACGCTAAATTCCGATAGGCTATGAAGAATGTCTTTGGCCGTTCGTGTAAATTATTTACAATTAAAAACGTTAGCCGTCTCGCTTCGCTGCCCGCTATGGCTATTAGCATAGGAATCTCTTTTCCATTATTCTGCTGTTGCATATAATTGATCCGGAAACCATTGAGTGTATACTTATACTAGTGACAGCGAAAGTCTATTATCTTTGGACTGGCGGTATTTAAAACGTCACGTTTGCTATATTGAGAAAAAACCAAACTGTCAAATTATTTATTTGTCAAATTCGATATCGGCTAATTGACGATTTTTAACCGAATTCAAAAATAAGAGAAAATTCTCAGTTCGACTGTAGGTATATAGTTTTTTATGTAATTTGTTTTGTTTTTTTACACGTATTACTTTCGTCGCTCGGTTTCTTTTCGTTGTCAATTATTTTATTTCAAAGTAAGGTTAAATCTTTTAACTACTTAAAAGATCGACATCATCGTACTTATATTAAACAAGCCGTGCACTGCGGTTTAACCCGTAGGTATTTATGCTATATATTATTATGTATTACACACATAAACGTATAACCCTCATGAATCATTCTATCTGATAACAAACCCCGCATTAAAATTGATTGCAAAATTTTAAATATTTAAGCATACATTAATAAAGTTGTGTTAGTTACACCATTTATAACTCGATAACGGCTCAACTGATTTGGCTGAACCAGGTGAAGGACATAGGATACTTTTTATCCAGTTTCCAGGGGAATAATTTTTTTATGAAAGTAAACGCGGACGGAGTCGCGGGCAACAGCTAGTATACTATATATTGAAGGAAAACCCGTCAAACCAATAAAACATTATCAAACAATGATAACGAAACTGCACATCTAAATATCAATTGAAGGCAGTTGCTCCCAATTTATCGTAGACTTGAATCATTTGACCTCACTGATGAACGAACCATTCAAGCCCGTCTATCTCGCTTGTACATATGAGATTGCTTCACGCGAGACAGAGATAGATATCGCCGGATATGAGCACAATTAGACGTAATTAACAGTAAATTAAGCGTAGAACTGTTTAGGTTATTGAGTGAAATTTCTCTGGGTGTGAATTACTATGAGACCTGTACACTATAGGCTTTTTAGGCCCGATAAAAATATAAGGATACTAGCTGTGCCTGCGACTACACCCGCGTAGAAAAGTGACTGTGCAGCATTTTTGAAAACGCCTAACCCGCGCCAACAAACGTTCAGCAAGATCATCGTGATTCTTTAAATTGCCATAGCCTTTTTATTTATCAACCGATTGACATGAATTAAACACTAAATGTTAAGTGAAGCTTACCACAATGTATCATTGAAAACCCCATCTAGATAGGATAAGCCGTTTCTGAGATTAGCGTGCACAAACAAACAGACAAAAATTCCAAAAATCCATTCCATTGTTTTGGGTTCGTTAAAAAAGGCGTTAATAAAGGTCTCCTATAAAATTTCTTCTCATATATCTTCCATGTACAGACAGCGACTCGTTACGTTTTTATTATATGTATTATGATTACATAGTATAAAACAACGTCGATATAAGCGTCATTCCCTCCGTATGTATATATCTTTGATACTAAGCAACAGAATTTCATTCTTTTTTCCAGATAGGGCTATTTAAGAGGAGGGTTTATATGTATAATACATGCATATATTATGCCTGCGAAGCCGGATCGAGTATCTAGTATAAAAATCATCATAGTATACAACGAATTTGCTTTCCCTGTCCTTATGTATGCTTAAATGATTAAAATAACGCAACGGATTTTCATGCATTTTTCATTGGATAGTGTTTAAAGGATTTATATTAATAAGACATTCAAATATGCGTGCGAAGCTGGATTAGATAACTTAGCTATGTTTGACGCTTACACATCTTTGACAGAAGCTAAGGAAGACAGAGCAGGTACGAATTACAGGCATTTACCTCAATAGGGGTACTATTGGGGCAAATGCCCATTATTCTTACCTGCTCTGAACTAAACACTTTGGGGTTAAATCAATGATCCTCGATCGGTATCCTCCCATCAGGATTGACCCACTATAAAAAAGGTATTATCCCTATACCATTTTGTTAAAATTCCCTAGATGGATCCGATACATGATTAATACAAAAGGAATCTCTTAAATCAGACAAATCGATCTTACACACCCACACATAACCTTCGCAACTGCAGTACGTCTGTTGGAACAAGAATGAATATTATGATTACTCATCGAGGCAATCTTCGTCATAGCAAAGCCTTTTACATAAATAAATTAGCCTTCAGAAGGTTTTGGATACGTCATTGAAGACGATGACGTAAAATTTAAATGTAGAAAACGGTTTAAAAAGTAATAAAAACATGTATGTGTCATTATTATTTATATTATCAAAAATTTATTTGATTTATTATTTATCTGTTACATTAAAAAAAAAGTCTTGTTTGAAATGTCAATGTACAATATGCTCCTGCTCTGTTATAATTTTTCTTTCTCTATAACTCATTTAAAATTAAATTTTTAATTATGATTCAGGCGAGAAACTAGGAATAAATATTTAAAATCATTTATAATTTATATTACTGTTATTCTACAAAAAAATGCGTCTCTTTCGATATTTTTATCACTCATGCATTTGACATCTATATCTATATCTATACTAATATATAAAGCTGAAGAGTTTGTTTGTTTGAACGCGCTAATCTCAAGAACTACTGGTTCGAATTGAAAAATTATTTTTTTATTGAATAGACAATTTGTCGAGGAAGGCTTTAGGCTACATACCATCACGCTGTGACTAATAGGAGCGAAGAATATGGTAAAACAAATCAACGGGGGCGAAGTCGCGAGCAAAAGCTAGTTTCACATAAACTTATTATGAAGACTTCGTAAAACTAATTTATCTATGATATGATTCCTTAAATAGAGCTTTGTTGAGCTTAGAATATTTTTTAAACAGACAACGATAACGGTTACCGTTGTATTGTTTACGTTTGCGGTGCAACAACCTTTGTTGCTGACCTTACTACTATGGAAACTGGAAAATAGACATCAAATAGTTGTTTAAGATTTGATCTGGAGTAAATTAGCAGATTTATAGCTGTTAGAATTCATTTTAATAATTTTTTAAGTAACTAATTTACTCGTATTTAATACCGAATAAATAGATCGATAGTAATATTTCTTGGTGTCAACAATTTTTGTAAATGGACGACTTTATACTTACGAATTATAATGACATAACAAAAGAATACCATAT
Source organism: Eurema hecabe (assembly GCA_026213755.1). Taxonomy (NCBI): domain Eukaryota; kingdom Metazoa; phylum Arthropoda; class Insecta; order Lepidoptera; family Pieridae; genus Terias; species Terias hecabe. Next base: position 1,677,449 of record JADANM010006423.1, read on the forward strand.
TAGATTAAGGATATCTGACCATTTATGGTGAAAATGTAATGGATAAGTAATTCGTTCAGAAAGTAACAGACTTTCCGAACACATCGTTCATAGATCGATTTCAATCTCGACTCTATTTCGTTCACTAGAGGATATGACATTGACATAACATAATATACTTATTACAATGAGTCATTATTTATCAATAGTAGTAACACGTAAAAAAAGGCGGGAACTATTCGAGTTTTCGTAGTAAACTTTGTATGCTTTACAAGGCAGGAAGTTCTATTTTTATTAGACAAGCGTATGATGGCCGCCTAAAGATAATATTTATGAAATCGAATAGACTTACTCTCCATTTTTGTATGGTGATAAAATTTTTACGAGCCGATTCGATTTTACGGAAATATTAAACATAAATTTGAATAGCGTTGCGTTTTCGGAATCTGTTCAGGATACGTTTACTTTTATTTATAAAATTTATCAATATACATAAATTTATAAGTAATTAAAAATGGCCTGGTCGCATTTGAATAAAAAATAAATTCAACGAGATTTTATTACATTTTTAAATTTAAACAACAAATAATCTAAACGTCAAAAATCCCGCCAAATCTTTTTAAAACATGGCGGAAATTTTCCTGTCAAAGTCAGAACAGCATTCTATGTTGGAGTTCTAAGCAATTGGGCACTCAATAAAATCGATAGTGGTGGTGTAATAATGGTCAATAAAAGTAACCCAAATACGAGTTTATATTTTATTTACGGTTCTCGATTTCCTATTGCTGCTCGACGAAGAGTGAGGAATTGTTATTTTTACTTTTATGTTTGTTAAGATTAACGTACTCGATTAATGTACTATTTATTTGGAGAAAATAAAACACTTTCCTCTGTTTTGCTGCTATCAAAAACTGTTTCAATATAGCACATATCTGTAATGTAAAATAAATTACTATTGTTAAGAACTGTCAAAGATTTTCATGTTTTTTTTTACAATATAGAGGGCACACAGAGCCCAACACTCGCGGTTCTTGACAGCTCTGGAATGTGTTGCCGGCATTTTGAAAAGACGCATTAAAATAGTATTGTGTAAATAAAACGCAGTACAATATTAATGTATAATTAATCTGTATGCATTCGCGTATTGCTCTTTATATACTTAGAAAACGTGCTTAGAATATATTAACTACATGCATTTTGTTTATAAATACAAGGCCAAATAACAATATAAGAAGCGCCGTAAAGAATTGAAACTTTGATATAAACGAAATATAAGCTACTAGCCATTTTCCCCCGCGGTTTCACCCGCGTAGTTCCCGTTCCCGTGGGAATTTCGGGAATTCCTTTCTTGGTGCACCTCTACGGTACCTAAGCTACGTCCCTTCCAAATTTTAAGTGCCTACGTTTAGCTGATTATGCTGTGCGTTGATATGTCAGTCAGTCAGTTTCTCCTATTATATTTTTAGATTACAATTTAATTGGCTGAGACTAATTTAGGTCAAATGCTTCTATGACGGAAACCAGTGGGGTCAGACTGTCAGACCGACAGAAACATTTAATCTACCTATATACGAAATTACAATCACATCCATTTAGTAGTTTTTGCGTAAAAGAGCAACAAACAAATACATACATCCTCGGAATTTCGCATTTATAACACTAGTTGGATCTTTTAACACCTCGTTCATCGAAATCAGTCTAGTAATAAAGCCGCATATCAATTTGTAAAAAAAACAAACCTCGATACCTTATTTTTGACTTCTGCGCAGGTTTCGTTCAGCGCTAAAGATTCGTGACGCGTACTATACAGCGTGCACGAAGTCGCGTCAAGCCAGCTAGTCTCATAAATGCAACACCAACGTGAGACTGATGGTCTACGAACATCCATATTTGGTCGTCAATGACTGACTCACTAATTATCATGCATATTAACTTACCTACGTGCTTGGGACACCATTGTAATTGTTAATCATTAGAATAAACTATGTACATGCAACTACAGAAGTATAGTTAGTACATTCGCCATTACAAAACATCTTAACAATAAAATTATTCGTTGGTAAAATTCCGCATTTTGAAAAGTATTTACGATATTAACATTATTTTGATATTTTTGTAGTGTTAAGTTGTTTAAAATTGATTGTAATTATTTTTCTTTCTTGTAGCGAAACCGGGATTAAAAGCCCTCTGTGTTATTTCCGAATAAATAGCATGTAGCATGTAGCAAGCTTGTCAATCCTGGACCGAAACCAATTGATAATTATTACGTGAAAGAGAAAGAAACATTTATGCATACATCTTCACAATCCTTACTAATGTATAATACATATATAAATTTCACAATAAAACAACATTGGCTTAATTCCCGGAATCGCGATCATCAAGAGCATGTGTACGGCAAATGTCAGAACGTCAGACGCCATGTTTATTAATTTTGTACCTATAGTGCAATGTTTGGGAATAATTAAATGCAAAAGCAAATATATTCAAACTCTTTCTTCATTCGAACATCCAGGCAGGTGATAAAACTGAATAAAAAAAAAGAATAGTCTGCAAAAGTATTGCGCCAAAAATTCTAATCAAATTATTGTTTCGTAGATTGTATAATTTCTTTTGACATAAAATCATAAAAATATACAATATTTTTAGATTATATTGTTGGAAAGTGGATTGTCATCGAGGCAAATTAAATTATATTCCAAAAATACTAACAGGATACAAGCCTCATAACGATTGGAACAAATAATAAATATTTTATATTTTATAGGTTTATTTAATACAAGCTGGCCCGTCTCAACTTCGTTCACGCTGTACCTGATACCTTATACTCTACATATATATTTTATTTGCTAAAGAACTATCCTAATACTTTAACGAATATTCAAAAAAAGGGAATTATAGAAATTGGTTTAGCTGTTATCGAGTTATACTTACCCTTAGCAACTAATTTGGCGAATCATTTTTATATTATAGACTAGCGATCCTCCCCGGCTCCACTTGAATCACTCTTTCTATTAAAAAACAGCACGAGCATCGGTTGCATAGTTTTAAAAATTTAAGCATACATAGGGATATAAGAAAAGAGAAAGCTAGTTTGTTTTATACTATGAACTTATTGAATATTGTACAGTATAATATTTTATTCGTAAATTTTTCAAATTTATTCTCTCTTTTTTTACAAATAATATAGAATATGGATTATAAAGATATTCAAATTTTGAATCTGCTAAAAACAATTTTAAAATTCATTTACAAAAAAAATTAAGTTCGATAGAAAACATGATATAGGGACAGAGAATTATTGAATATTGTGTATTCGTAAATTTGCTAAAAGTGTTGCACTGTTTCAATTTATATGCTGAGGACATTACGATAACCTTTAGGGTTATCGAATTAATAACCAATAGTTAAATTTAACCAAAAATACAAAACATTTGCGATAACCTTACGAAAATGGGTCGTGCAAATTTTGGTTAACTTGAAGTTACGATAATGAAGTTATCAGTTTTGTTATTTAAAAACATGCAAAAGATATTTAAATTTTTTCACTATGTATTTTTCTGAATTCATATTATAGGGAAGGTTATTGTCTATATGGGACCAATATCATGATTCATCACTAAAAAAAAATTAAAAAACGGTAAAAAATATTCAAATATGATCTTCCATAAATAGTTCCAAAATTGTTTGACCGAATTGTTATTCTTTAAGAGATGTAAAGAAAGTACAAGGAGGTATAATATCTGTTAACTTTAAAATATGTATTATTTCTTAACTTAATAATAATAATAGCGAATAAATAATAATGAAGTCGCGAGCAACAGCTAGTACCAAAACAATTTATTATTACTTTGATATAATTTAGTAAAAATTATAGGAGCTATTATTAAGAAAAAATTAAGACGAATGTTTTTTTTATATTTTTGTGAGTGAACTTCGTTATGTTATGAATCATAAAAATGCAAAAGCTTTATGATGAGTCAAACCGGATCTCTAAGAAGAATATACTCGTAAAAGGATATCAAAAGGATATATTCTTAGTATACGTATTTATTTCAATCAAGCTTTCAATAATTGTATTTAATTTTTTTAAATAATTGAATATAGATGAATAATATATTCTAATCTTGCATCTGCTAGAACGAATTTAAAAATTTATTTGCAAAAAAGAAAAATAACTTCGATACACTATAACTTGCTGGCTGAAAAAAAAATAAGGAAATTAGAATTTTAATTCTTCGCAAAGAATACAATTTAGCGCCATTTCTATGAACCATAGATAATACCAATGTGTCATAATGACGTTCACGATAAGCGGGATGATCAAAGTTCAGTGACGTCATAGCACAATTGTATTTTATTTGATACAAACTCGGGTTAGTTACATTATTTATTAACCCCAATAACGACTATACTAATTTACATGAGATTTGTCTCCACCCTGGTTAAAATAATAAATACCTATCGAAAAATAATCGAATATTATAAGCTTGTTTGAATATTTCTTAAATTTATTTAATGCATTAATATTTAATTATATAATTTATTATATTTATGTATATATGTAATTTATTCCATTATATAGTTGCCATAGCACAAGCCTCTGCTTAGCTTGGAACTAGATGGCGCTGTGTATAAATGTCCTGAAAATATTTATATTTATTTATTAATTAATTAATTCAATACTTTTAATACTTCAATAATTTTTATTAATGCAATTTTTTAACAGTAGCCCATCTTCTAGTTTAATATCTAGACTGTCAATAGACAGTCTAGATATTAAATCCCAGAAAAATCGTTACGCATTAAACATACTCACATACAGACAGACACCTCTACTTATTATTAAAAATATTACCAGTAGTGCCACAACGGTAGACACCACTAAAAACTTGTCTTTCGTGCCTTATAAACGTAAAATTAAAAAAAAAGACATTTCCTTGCCAGCTCAAAAAACAATAATAAACAATTAATGTATTCTGTAATACACAATAAACAGACAGATACACAAGCCTCATAATTAAACGTATATTGAACCGCATTAACACATCATTAGCATTTGTATCAATAATCGTCACTTTTGTCCGTCTGTCACGCGATTGATAGGGAAAGTTATAAACAATTTTAGCTATAAATATATTTTAAAAGTCACTGTTATATTTTTATATTGGTTACTCTTAATTATTTAAACAAAACGAAAGCAGGCTTTCAATTTTAACCATATTTTTCCTTAAATATGGTGACGATTTAAGGTATCGTAATCGCTTAGAATATTATTATGGTATTTTTAATTCCCAACCCATTAACCCTTATTCAAATATTGGGAAATTATTTCCCACTTGACAGTACCGTCAAAAAAATCCATTTGATTAAGGGTTAACGAAAAAAGACGCTATTTTACCAAGGCCCTATTTCTTAAGAATAGAAACTAACATGAAATTTCCTAATCTAATGTTTGATTTTTTTTTATTCAATGAAGTGGTGAGACGAGCTGGACGCCCTCCTGATGGTAAGAGAAACGCCAGCCCATAACCAATGTAGTGCTACCCAGAACTTTGCTCCGGGCAGGGGTGCACTACATTGAGTTCCCCACTTTGAGTCATAAGATGTTAAGACTCATTAGCCCAGTAATCTAACATACAGAATAGACCCTAGAATCTAGATTAACATATATAATTCTTTTTATCCCGGCTTTGCGGTGTAAACGAATATTACGCGGGTAAAACTACCGAGTCCTTTATTCATTATGAGTAAAACATATATACAATATTAGCTGCAGCCCGCGACTCCGTCCGCGTGGACTTTAACATAAACTTTGACCCCCTCCCCCCTTTAAATCCTTTTTTTCCAGTTAAAAAGTAGTATATTCCCTTTCTCAGGTTCTAGACCATCTGTGTACTAAATTTCATTACAATCGGTTCAGCGGTTTGGCCGTGAAAGCGTAAAATTATAAAAAATTTCAACCCCTCGCGCAACCTTTTGGGAGTTGATTAAAAAAAAGTAGCAAAATTTATTTCTAATCAGTTCAGTAGTTTTAGCGTGATTCAAAGAAAGACAGACAGAGTTAATTTCGCATTTATATATTAGTATGGATTATAGCTGACGATATTAATAAAATAAAATATGAATTTGAATGTCCCCGATTGATCTTTCAACTTATCAACAGATGGCCACTACCATCATATAATTGACTATAGAGACACTTTTATTATTATTTTATATTGACGTGGGGGTCATAAAATTACTATGGATGTATGAGATAATTTTGAAATAAAGTTTATTGAGTCCTTGTATTTCGTTGCTTCATAAGATCATTTGTTGTTTATCCTAATTATTCCTTTTAGTTGCCTTCAACAATTCATCTTGGGTAACTTTAACATTACATTTTTCATGAGAAAATCGCTAGTATGCATCTTTATATTGCAAGTACATATAAAAACTTTTTTGTCTGCCGAATACGTTATTAAAACTTTAAAAAAAAACTGTTTGACATATTTCAAACGAAATGTCACTATCTTTGCTTCTATAGACTTGCTTGTTTGTGACATTTCTACAGATTCAACAGATTAGAACATCATTCAGTTTTAGTTCCAACGTCATATACAATATAACTAATTTAATTATTTCTTGATCAACTTGTAAGCGTGTAGTTCTATGCGATTACCTAATCGTCTATAATAATTGAGTCAGTAACGCATAATTGTGCTGTATAAACAGTTTTTTTCATGAAATAATTGACTCTCGCTGTAATTGGTTATAACGTGAATTAGTTATTGCTTTGGGCTCTGTGTTGTTTTATTTATATTTTCTTTATTTCAATCTATATCTGATTTATGACTAGGCGTTGCTTTACTACATAGTATGAAACAAAAGATTTCTCTGTCCTTATATCCATATGTGTTCTTAAATCTTTGAAACTGCGATGAACTGATTTTGAAGAAGTGATGGATGATTTATGGCTTATTGACTTTAATCCAATACTAGCTGCTAGTATTGGATTAAAGTCAATATAGTACATCCTATAACCCTTTTTATTTCATTGCTTGTCCTTAAATGATTGGAAGCTTTTCAGTCAGACAGTCTCTACAGAGATTGCTCGCATGTTACAACAAACATTCATTTTGTGTTTTAAATCGAATTACCGTTAGGTACATGTCAATTAATTTTAAACATTTTCTAGAAAACTTTCCAGGATGCTGATAAGCATGATTTAAAAGATGGCAGAGGACCATTTGACCCGAATAGAATAAATACATCTTCATTATCTGAAACCGATAAACTTTTGTAGTTAAGTATAATTCATTTTAAACATTAATTAAGAACTCTTTTGACGGCATCATTTTAAAACGGTTTTTATTAAAATTAATATGACAATCGGCTTTCGTAAAGCGATTTAATTTTGTTTTCTCCTTTGTTTGTTTATTAGAGCTTTCCTTGTATATACTTGTATTCCAGTATATCGGCTAAAAAACAGCATGAAAAAAATGCAAATCAAAATATTCAAATAGTTTAATTTTACCCACTAATATGATACCAATAATATTATAAATAGAAAATTTTTAAATCCGAAATGGAACTTTGTTGTTCATTCATCGAAAAACTATTCAAAAGAGCGAAGGGTAATCGTTATTGTATTATTTTTTTTTGTAGTAAGAACGTTTTGGAACAGATTGGGTGATTTATTTTGTTGTTTTTTCTACGTTAAGATGCTGATGATTTTAATAAGGCTAGGTTCTTACACTTTGTTGTTCTTCTAAATGTAAGTATGTTGGAAGTGGCTATTTTTAACTACCTATGTTAAAATTAAAACAAGAATAACACGTTCTTAATATAATTTTATGCACATGCAACAAAAACTTACACGGTGTTGCAATTATCGACAGATATTCGTATGTTTGTCCGATGATCCGAAACGTAATTGCGATGAACTAAAAGGTTTTTTTTTTCGTTTTCAAAATCGTGTTCGTATGTATGTATTGTGTAAGAAAATGTTTTAAAATCACGCGATTATCGGGCCACTTACATTTAATCCCTACTTAGGTAAGAACACTCTAACGCTAATTAATTCTAAGTACACTCAACTACAAAGATTGATGAACGTTATACATATAAGTTAAAAATTATAAAATTTTAGAAATAAGTGTAGCTCAAGGATGAAAAAATCCAATTATTAGTAATATTCTAGATATAATTTTATTATTTTAAACTAACTATAAGAGTTGCTTGTCTGTTCTTTTTATGTAGAATCTTTGCGAACAATTGGTACATTATTGTTTTATAATACTATGACGAATGAAGTGTTATAAGTAGACTAGTAATATAAAGATACATGTTATACTTAATGTTGAAATTTTTTATCTTTCTTTGGTCTCTACTAACACTTATAACAGCTTGAAGTATTTCCACAATCAAACAAACAGCTATCTATACATGTATATAATATATAATATAAAATAAATCTCCAAATATTTTGCTATGTGCATAACTCGATATAATCCTCGAAGTACTTGGTTGGTGTTTCCGTTTCAATCGGATAATGTTATTAAATGCAATTTTGACAATTCTTTTTTTAATTTTCGTTTAAGTCCAAGTATGGTATTTATAGCGGGAAAAATCGAATAATTGTCGGGAACATTTTTGACAGAACCAAGTCTGCCGGGTCCGTTAATTAGTTAATATAATAAACTGAATGATTCATATTATACGTCATATTTCTAACCACCAAGGTATTATTTAATTATGTTTATGAGTAATTTTGTTTTAAACAACATTAGTTAATTGTCAATCATTAGTCATGACTGTCACTTTGACGTTTTACTTTTTTTTAGATTTTTTTAATGTGATGGCCTTTTTTTGAGCGTAGTAAGTTTTTCTTTAAAAAAACCTTTACCAATATATTAAGATATCGATGTTCTAACTTAATAAACCCTTATAATTATAAGTCCACTTTATTTTTTAAATTTTTCTTTTGTTGTAAATGTTTTGTATGCTTATCTCCTCTTATCTTTATACAAAACTTTATGATAAGCTTTTAAAAACAAAAACATAAACAGATTTTGTACAAGCACACAATTATGTTGTAATAACATGGTTATTTAATATATTATATCTTTCATTGTATAAAACATTACTTGATATACTGACTATTTTAATGCGGCCAAAGCCGTAGAAGGAAGCTAGTCATTAAAAACAAATTCCAAAATTCCAAATATGAATGGACATCATCTTCATTCATTCAACTTTCTAATATACCCGTCTCGCTCACTAGAAACCTTTATTATAGTATAAATACAATGCACATCTCCGTCCCTTTCTCACGGTAGGAAAAAGAAGAAGACAGCTCGCATTACCTCACACAGACACCTTAACAATGGCGACTTTTTAATGTTTACATAATTCTCTTGGAAATGTAAACGAGCGTATTGTTTTCGTTTCAATCGAAAAATGTGAAATAATCTACCTTTTTTTTAATGTTCAATGAGTTAATAATAATATATATTATAATCTCTATATTATAATAATTATGTGCCTAAAATTTTTTTGTTCAAAGTTTTTCGCGCCAATTCAAGGCGTCATTTTCTTTTATGATTTTAGTAAATAAAGTTTCAACGAAAATGGCCTCGGTGTTATTTGCTGTAGAAATTTTACGATGTTTTAAACTGTTTTTTGCCTCTCACACATTTGTTAAATAATATAGACGTATGTATGGACATGAATATATCATTTTAAATTTAGTATAATTTTCCTTTTTTAAATGATGTCACGTGACAGCCAGACCGCAACTTTTGATAAACGTTTCTATTGAATCGTTTCTTTATTTTAATTTTAATTGCATGCAACCTCGTTGGGCCGTTTATAGCAATGGCATTTAGATGGAATAATAATTTGATTGTTTGCGGGCTACGTTGGGACGTTAGAATGATGTCAACATTACATCAAATTATTTTACAACGCCATTTTATTTCGCGGTATTTTTTAAACATGGCGCTCGTGTCACTTTCGAATAATGAATTTCTATAGACAAAAAATATTAAGAGTTTGAATTTTTAAATAGTACAGTCCTTAAATAAAACTGTTTATTTTATTATTACAATAGAATTTTTTATTTTTTAGATTTTTATTACAATACTTATTCAATAAATAAACGTTAAATGCGTATATAATACTTATTGTAGTTTTGAAGAAAAACTTGATTTCTGATGTTTGTTTTAAATCGCTACGGTTACAAGTCTACATCACAAAACTTAAAAAAATATTATTTTATTTAATGGCAGGATAAACTTAGCTTTCTTTGAATGTACAAATCGGGTTTTTTTATTACGAATGCCATAATCACGTACTTACCGAGTCATTAAGATTACTAGAGCTAATTAAATAATTGCTTTTTCAAGCTAAATACGTACAAAGACATTAGAGACGCAATATTGCTGATTTTTTATGACCTAATTTATCTTTCTTCTTCTTTAACCTTTATCTTTCTTCCGTGAATTTGGAACTTTACCTTCTACAAAAGTCTTCACTAACGAAACTATTATGTACAGAAGCAATATTGAAATCCGTGACGTAGTTCTAGAGATTAATGCGTTTAAACAAACACTTTAGTGTTTTATATTAGCACAGATAACAGAAGATAAAAATGGCGCCAAACCCTTTTGACATTAAACTCTACATTTACTATGGTTTTAAATATTCATGTATAATAACAGAGATAGGTACTTTATACTTGTATAGCGACTAGCGTATTTTATATAGGAGTTCGTAGCGAGCTTTATATAGTTATATAATTATAATTTAAGTAACTTAAGCGAAACTCACTTCATCTTCCTCATCTTCGTTATAATACGGGTCCAGCAGCTGATTCTTCCAAAATATCACATCCGGCGGGATCGCGTACGCGTCGTTATCCCTTAGATTCGCGTATAAGGGGCTGTCGCGACCCACGCCTTCAGAACTAGCACTGATTAAACTGTCCACGTCAACACTACCCCCGCAGGAGCACCCCTCGTCCGTATAACTGTATCCGTACTCTATCTCCTCGTAGATGTTCTCGTCCGTGAGCGCGTCTCGTACCGGCTCGTAGCCGTCGTCGGGCTTGTCCGGCGTCATCGCGGCGACTGCGCACCTGTCCTCGTGCAGCTCGTACACCGACCACGGCGGAGGTGTGAACTCGCTAGCCGTGTCGAACGACAGTCGCGATATCGTCGCGTGCTGCTCCGCCTGCGACAACACCTTCCGCAGGATCTCATCCGAGTTGTGGTACCCGCTCGAGTGAGACCACACCACCGCGTACGTGTCCCTACTGACCTCCCCTGGATTACACTCCTTGTAACTCCAGCACGTGCTCTCCGAATCGCTATCCGACTCCAATCTAATCACTGTGTCCTTAAAATCTATGTTGTCGTAACTGGATGTAGGCGAAGGCGCTTTCAACTTTCTCCGCGAAGGTATCGGCGGCACTATTTCTGACACACTATCCTCCATCGCACTTGCACTTTCCGCCGGCGCGCTGGGCACGAGGGGGACGGGCGACTCTGTTATCGTCCTGTCACTGTTGCTGTTTACACTGTTTTGTTTTGGTTCGTTATTTGGCATAGTTTCCTTGTCACTTAATTTAATATCGTCGAGGCATTCCTCGAAAATGTTCAGTATGCTGTGGGACACTTGGGGTTGCGGTGGGGCGAGGTTTCTTTGGTATTCGTCCAGCTTGAAGATTTCTTTGCCTAGTTGTGAGAGGATTTCGTCGAATTTGCCGTCCGATTCCGAGCCTTCGGAGGCGAGCGAGGTCGGGCGGACGAGCATGAGGGGGTCGTACTCTTCGATGGAGCCTCGGATGGCGGTCAGCCACGCGATGACGGGCTGCGCGGAGCGGTCGCGCAGTGTTTCTACTACGGCGTGCGGAATCCAACTTGTGACCTCAACCATTCTGCGGCTCGTTTCAAAACACGATAACCGGTGTATGATTCAGCGATCGGGATTCCGCGAAGGGACAAGCCTCGCTACGTCTCCGCACACCGTTACTGTACTCCAATTGCACTCGCACAGCGTCTGTTCGGCGATATCGGCGACATTTGCACTCGACCGCGATTGCTTATCGTGCCATTTTCTTCCTAACGCTCACGGAATAACAGAAACAACATTTCGCGCGCGGTATCATTATATATATTTGACCTCTTTGGTTGGAATTTGCAATTATTAGTCTGTGGTGTATTTAAAAAATTAACTGTCAAGTTGACGTTCGCGCGTTTTTTCGTTCGAAAGTCGAGCGGAAGCGTCCGCGCGCGGGCCTTGCGCCGCGATAGTGATGTGTGTACATCGAACAGCACAGAGCATCAATTAGTGCGATGCGTTCATTCTCCGCGGAGTCTGTGACCGATATTCTATGTTATTTCTGTAGGGCGCGCCGTGGCGTAATCACACTACATACTAAAAGCATTGCACATTGCATTAGATAAAGCGGATCATGTGTGATCTTTGTCCATTAATATGAGCAGAAGTATTAAAAGGTTTATTATTAGCGAGCCTTTTAACTGTTTTTATTATTATACTAATTTAAACACTACATTTTCCATTAAAAGATAACGACAGCTTAAACAAAACTTCGTATTAATTAATATTAATACTTACAATCAAGGAAAAAGGGTTAATTACATTGAATCGACTAAATACCTATTCGCTTGTGGTTTCATGTGTCATAGACATTAAATTTATACGTAACAAAGAGCAAATGGAGGATATTAATCATTTAACTAAACGAAACTTCTTTCAAATTCAAAGCTTTAAAAATATTTTGAAAAACTAATTACGTATAGAAAAAATATAAAATTGCTTTTTAAATAACCTGGTAATGAATATTTTAGATGAATATTCTTATTCACTTTTAGTTAAAAACTAGTCAAGAACCGAATAACCTAATTCCAAAGTGGGACTTGACAAATCTACTACGGGTTGAGAGCAAAAAGGTTTCATTCATACATAGCAAAACTTCTTTATCTGTCAATCTAATTTATACTCTATGGCTAGAGTAGCAAAGATTATGTCACAGTTTTGGCAATTGGCGCGAATCGCCATTACTGAACTATTCTTTTATCTATTAAATATTAGTATGTATTTAAAAATAAACTGCAGTTTGTTCGTCTCGATTTAAAACATTTGTTCATCATCATCAGGAAAGTTTTAACCGGAACAATAAACAAAGGGAAAACTAAACGCAACAATTTAATTTTAAATTACAAAGCATAATACATACATGTCATATATTTATAGATTCGTTCTGATATTGTGTATTATATAAAATTTACTAGGTCATTAAAATTAAATAAAAAATAGGTATAAATACTGTTCTCTAAAAAACTTGAAGCTCGTCTCTAACCAAATTAAAAAATAGCATACTATTAGGAGGATTATTAACTAATATATTATTTAGTTTTATTATTTTTAAAAAACGTTGCCATCCTTATCTGCAACTCAACTAATTGAGCCAATTTAGAAGCTGGCAACTAAATATTTAATTGCATCCAATGATCTGTCATTTAAACGAATGTTTTAAATAGGTACTATATTTAGTAACCTTTTTAATATGCCTTAAAAGTATGGATTTACATCAATGATATTATATAATAGATATGTTATACCCATACAAATCAACCGAAAAAAATGTTCCGCACAGCAGCGGCAGCACACACATACGACTTGTATAAAATATTGTGAAAACGATAGAAAGAGGTAAATGATAAAACCAATGAGAAAAAGGAGATACCTCCTAGTATTGTTAATTGCGCATGAATGCACCGACAACAAATCACCTAAAGGTAAGACGTCCTAATTAGGATGTTTTTGCGCGATCAACATACAATATCATTGATTTACATCTTGTTTTTCGCAAGGTAGTACCAAAATTATTACCTTCTTGTATTGTTATATTGACATATTTTTTTTGATTCTACATACTCAGCTAATAGCTAATATTGATAAACTGTGTGTAATAATTTTTCGATATTTTTAACCAGCTTCCAAAACAGAAGATTTCTCAAGTCGACCGTATATACTTTCTATTGGTAAGATTTCAAAAGCACTTCAATAGGACCAACTAACATACCAACATAACATAGAATAAAGTATAGATTAACGTAAAACTTCGAACGTTTTTTTCAAACTCATTATAACCTACAGAAGTCCCCTTTAATAACCATACAGTTAATTAATAATGATAAAAAAGCATCTGTCAACCCGCATGTCTTTTTTACTTTAGTCGTCAATCGTAAACTAAAGTCGTTAATATGTACCGATTCGCTTTTTTATTAATAAATCGATATAATTATGTTCATGTGAATAGATAATAAAAGGAGTGACAGAAAACGGAACGTCATTTCTCAGTTTTTTTTTCTATTATTTTGATATCTGTCAAACCCCTTTCGTACGAAGAACACAAAACTAGAGTCTAGAACCTTCTTCATAAATTTCTCTATCTATTAGTAAAATACATGAAAATCTGCCGCTTTTTAAAGATCTAGTTAAGGCATAAATACAGATAGACAGGAAAAAGCGAAATTGTTTCATAGTATGTTGTAATAATGAATTGAAGTTTACGTCGAAATTGTAACTAAAAGGAAAACTGATAAATACTAATTATAATCATCGAACTGTTAACATTATACTGTGAACCCCATCTTTAGTTGCAAGCTGTGTTCCAAACACAGTTTTGATCCATGACTGATTGAATGCATTTTACCTACCCCAAATATTGCATCGATTCTACAAACATTTCCCCACTATAAAGAGACGACAAACAGACTATAATAACCTAATAATATATTACTACAGATTAAATAAAAATAATAAAGCAAAGAATCTATAAAAACACAACGGAAGTAGTCTTACGGCTGGTATCCGTTCAAACAATCAAAGACAAGTTAAAAATAACCAGGAATTACGAATTACTTCCGTAAACCATTTGCTGTTTGCATAATATTATATTGAGTGCAAGTTTGTACGTTTTAGTGTTGCCATATGTTTATTTTAAACTAACCACGCCCGTATACTTCAGCGAAATGTCACAATGAATAACCTATAACACTCCTCAATGTAGCTAGAAAATACAATAATAAGTAAAAACAACTTTTTTAACACAAAGAATCATTTAACAACTTTTTAAAGCTTGTATATTTGGTTAAATTCTTAATCCTTAATTTAAAAATACCACAGACTGTATGGAACTTCAAAGATTTGATTAGCTTTTTTCTTAATATTAAGTCAATGTCAAGAATCTAAATTCTAAGTAGAATTGCGCAGGAAAAGTTATGAAAAAAAAACCTATTCCTTAATAGTCATATCAAATATATTGTTACCCGATATACAATTATTTTTTAAATAAAATAACGCATATTATCTTAATTTTATAATAACACTTGCTGTTGCTCGCGACTTCGTCCCCATCGGATCTATTTCTATTATTATGTTATAGTGAGACAATCTTAGAAGACAGACATACTGTCGCGGACTTTTTTTTAGATCATTTAAAGAGGAATAATTCTTTCATACATATTATTTTTGTATCTTGAACCGTTTTCGCAGCGCACGCAAAGGAAGCCCTCAAAGATGAATAATTTTCCCCGTTTTTTCCTTATTTTCCGTTATATCTTCGACCCTATTAGTCGCAGCGTGATGTTATTTAGCCTAAAGCCTTCCTCGATAAATTGTCTATTCAATAAAAAGAATTTTTCAATTCAAACCAGTAGATTCTGAGATTAGCGCGTTCAAACAAACGAACAAACAAACTCTTCAGCATCATATATTAGTAAATAGATATAGATTTACGCATCAAATAAAAACATAGCTATTCCGCCAAACCTCAAACATGTCGGTCATTGTATAGATTATTCAAATTGTGCACAAAACATCGATTTGTTTGTTGTAAATCATTCGTCTTATGAAGTGGAACATGACGACAGGCGAGCCGTGGCGTATCAATATGCCAAATAGGGTTGCCATACTTAAATAGTAATATTCCCACATTCTATTGTTAGGACTTAATATAAGGTTAGCAAAGATATTTAAATACATTAACACACATCGAATATTAAAAAAATTATTCACATTCTATTTCTGTGTTTAGTTTTCCTTATTATTTTAATATCCACAAAATAATTTTTTTTTATTTTTTACGACTTTTTTTAACAAACTGTTAAAAATGTATCGAGGCATATTACATTGTACAGTTACATATTTATTTAGCTTCTAATAACTATAGACAATAATATTACCTACAAAATTCAAACTAGACGCAGCCCTACACAGACAATATAGTTCATATGTTAATTGATATTTATTGGAACATGAGACGAATATTGATTGATCTTAGAACGCATGCAAAAACTATCAAAACAACATTGACTGATTCTCCAACCGACTTCAAAAAAAGAGGTAATAATTTACTTTTCATTGTATTCCAAAAAGAAACAGCAAAAAAGAAAGAAAAGGCGGTCTTATCACTAAAGGTGATATCTTCCAGACAATCCGAGACCTAGGAAGTTTTCTTTTATTGTTTTAATTTTTAATTACGTCTGAACTCTGGGGGAACTTATTTTGGTTGTTCCTGATTCGTTTTTAAAACAATTGCAGCTAAATATATCAGCTGTTTTTTGACTGGATTAAAATATTATTATAGGTAGTAATACTTTTTACCCTGGTATAGCTCTCACTTCAAACTATGCGGGAAATATATAACATACTAAAAAAATTGTAAACAGATAATTAAGAAACAATAACTGTTTTTTATATCCAAAACAAAAATGGATTTTTGTATGAAACCGCTTAGTTTAAACTAAATGCTACGTCAATATTTAGTTCCGAGAACGTTATTAACTAATATCTTTGCAATTCTTAGAAGTAACCGAATTCGGATAAAGAACAAAAACACAGACAGATAATAAACCTGTTTTCTTATCTGTGTTTTTTTTGTTTTTATTGAGAAGAATATACTTAAAGATATAAGATTAAAAAACTTACTGTATAGTGTGTATTAATATATTGAGCATATTAGGTATTAGGTATTCTCATGGTAGGTAAACTTTACCTGTTTAACAAGATAAAGTAAAAAAACTAAAACCCAACTACGACAAAAAACGACGCTGAAAAAGTATAAAAGTACCCCATGAATACAGGTAAAGTCACAAGCAAATGCTAGTAATATATATATATTCGAAATGTACAAGTGAAGCGCTTTAAAATGATATCAAACACGGCATATCTAGCTTAACTTTATTTTTTTACTCTGTATATTTTGTCCGCTAGAGGGCGCCACATTGAATTTGGTGAAAATCTATATAGCCTATAACCAGCGGACAATTAAGACGCTTCTAATGATATGTCATTTGTCGAATTCTGATTAGTGGTTTAGAAGTTACGAGGGAACAGATGAACATACATACATACATACATACATACATACATAGCCTGTCAAAATCATAACCCTCCTTTGGCTTTGCCGTAGTCGGGTAAAAAATATCATGTCATAAGAATTCGAAAAAAAATCTCTATTTCATATTTTAATATTTATTATTAAAAGTTTTCCGTATTTATTATATCAATTTTAAGTAACGATATTTTATCAGGTAGTCATAAATTATAATTTATTGTCTCTAAAATAGCCACATTAACCCTTCAACTAAATTTTTTTTATTTAATTCAAGAATTCATTACAGCGCCATCTGTTGATAATTATTTTTACTAAAACATGGTACAGTGATTAAGTCATGTGGAATTATTGTTGTTACAATATCAACCGCTAGATGGCAGTCAAATGCAATATGTAATTTTCAGACGAATTATTATTTTTTATAATATAAGCAAAACGGATTCCTGTTGCATAAAATAATTAAAGGTGAATATTTGAAAAAAAAAGTTTTCTAAACTCTCTATGGATACAGTAACTAGATGGCGCTGAGTTATAATCTGCAAGAATTTAACTTTATATTTTTTTGTATATTTATTATTATTTAATCAAACGTCAAACATTAATCCTTATAAACATGTTATAGTATCAGTTTTTGAACAACAAAATATAATAAGTATTTAAAGCTAAATGTCATTATTTTACTAATTTGATTAGCTTGATGAATAACGCGATTTTAAACCAAACAAAATCTTTATAATATTCAAATCTTAATAAGTGTGTATTTATTTATATTAATTACTAGCTATTGCTCGCGACTTCGTCCCCGTCGGATCTATTTCTATTATTATGTTATAGTGAGTCAATCTTAGAAGATAGGCATATACTGTAGCAGACTTTTTTTTAGATCATTTAAAGAGGAATAATTCTTACATAAATATTATTGTTGTATCTTGAACCGTTTTCGCAGCGCACGCAAAGGAAGCCCTCAAAGATGAATAATTCTCCCCGTTTTTTCCATATTTTCCATTATATCTTCACTCCTATTAGTCGCAGCGTGATGTTATGTAGCGTAAAGCCTTCCTCGATAAATGCTCAATTCAATAAAAAAAGAATTTTTCAATTCGAACCAGTAGATCCTGAGATTAGCGCGTTCAAACAAACAAACAAACAAACAAACAAACAAACAAACAAACAAACAAACTCTTCAGCTTTATATATTAGTATAGATTATACATCAAGTAATAACCGGTAAGTCGCTTTATATTAAATTTTAAACATTAAATACCAAAATTTATGTGAAAATTACAATAAAAATTTATGTAGCGTAAACTTCTTAATACTTCACTTTCTTACACAAATATTTAGTAGGCATTTTGCTCAGCGGTTATAATTATTTAAATTTGATTTTAATGGGCTTAAATAATTAAATATAGTACGTATTTAAGATAATATATGCTGGCTCATTAAGACAACAAAAACATTATGGTTTGAGTAACCTTGACTTTGCGAGTAGGTAAATTCTGAAAAATTGCATATTCATAATTTTTAAAGTTTAAATTTACGAATAATACACGTTTATTTTGAGTGTGGTTTTTAACAAGGAATGTGTTTGTTGTGGGCCCTGTCTAAAATCCATTTAACTTTATATTAATACTAGCTGACCCGTGCCCACTTCGTTGGGCGTAATGTTAATTATTCTATTCGATTTTTATATAGCCTATGACACTCGTCAATAATGAGGCTTCCTATTGGGTAAATATTTTTTTTCAATCGGTTCAGTAGATCCCGAGATACCCCTTTCAATTTAACAAACACACAAACTTTACTTCTTTATAAAATAAGTATAGATCTGCTAGCTGTTGCCCGCGACTCCGTCCGCTCGAAATTTCATATAAACCTTGACTCCCCATGACCGCTCTTATAACTCTTTATACCAAATTTCATTACAATCGGTTTTAAAGTTTTGGCGTGACAGCGAAACAGACAGACAGAGATACTCTCTCATTTATATATTAGTATGGATTAATAACAATGAAATATTAATACTAAAAAAAAAACTAATCTGAATGTTAGCGAACTTTGGATAACTAAGTAAAAACAATTGACGTCAGTTAGTAAAATCGAATTAAATATTAACAGAACGATGTATAGGTTTAACTTTTGAAAATGTTATTATTATTGGAATATATATTATATATGTATAGGTATGTATAGGTATACTATGTTTATATTTGTATGCATTATTTCATATGTGTATATTTATTTATAAATTACACCACCCACCTAATTACGATTAAACAGCTTTTCCGTACTACAGGTTGCCTGTAAGAAATCACTAATAGTGATAAGGCCGCCTATTGTCGAAACACTATTTGCTGTATTTTGATTTCTAGTTTAAGGTGTATTTCTGTATTGTATAGTAAATTGGCAATAAAGTATTTTTATTATTATTATTATTATTATATAATTTTTACATTACAACTTACTTTTGTAAGTTATTAAAAAACTTCAAACAAAAATTCTTTTAATGAGCAGCTGACTACTTTTTTATTTATTCTTTCGAAAATGCCCCGTCTTTAGAGTTCCAAAGTTAAGACAAACGGTTAACGCCACGTAATAAGTACCTACCAAATATAAAATAATTAAATTATCCTATCCTATATTCTATATACTAAATCAAAACATAATAATAATAATAATGATTTAAAGTTAAAACAACCAATACATTGGTAAGCAACAAGCTCCACACAATCATAATTCTGGATACAACATTATTATTTAATATAGTTTAATATTATTGCATTATTGCAATTCTACATTGTAAAAATTTATGCCAATAAAATACTATTATGCTAACAAAATGCATAGAATATAACTTTGCGGAGTATTTTATTTCATACCGTTTAGTTTATAGTTTAAAGTCGGTTTAATTTTGTTATAGGTCACAAGTAAAACGTCATTGTTGTGTGTTCCTTAACATAACTAGTTCAGTGCTTGTTGACATCGTTTGGTCTTTGTAGTCGAGTCATTGTACAGCCAACTACAAAACTCGGTAAAACTTTTACTGTTACAAAACATCTCTACCTAATAATAATAACACCAGAGGACGGATGTAACACAGCGCCATCTAGTGCCACGCTAAGCAGATCTTGTGTTATGGCAACTACGAACTAGATAACGGATACATTACATATATACGTATCTTTCTTAGTAGTTATAAAACAGAGTCGCATTGTTCTGTCTGTCTATATATTTTTTTCAATCTATAATACTACGCAACCGTTTTTCACGCATGCATTGCACATGCATTTTATATATTATGTACAATGATTCAAGAGGAAGTTTTATGTGTATCTATACTAATAATATATAAAGCTGAAGAGTTTGTTTGTTTGTTTGTTTGTTTGAACGCGCTATTCTCAGGAACTACTGGTTCGAATTGAAAAATACTTATTTAATAGACAATTTATCGAGGTAGGCTTTAGGCTACATAACATCACACTGCGACTAATAGGAGCGATGAAATAATGGAAAAACAAATCAACGGGGACGAAGTCGCGAGCAACAGCTAGTAATAAATAAATAAAAAAGGCTTCTTCAGGCTTTTCGTTTTTACATTGATTATAGGCAAAGCTAGTAACTACATAACAGTGACGTTAAATATTGTGTTTTAAACAAAAGCTGATGACCAAAAAAGATCCATACTAATGTAACAAATGCGAAAGTAACTCTGTCTGTCTGTTACGCTTTCACGCCAAAACTACAGAACCGATTGTAACGAAATTTGGTAAACAGATGGTCTAGAGCCTGAGATATAACATAGGATACTTCTTAACTGTAAAAAAGGGTTATAAAAGGGGTAGGGGGAGGGTCAAAGTTTATATGAAATTCCACGCGGACGGAGTCGCGGGCAACAGCTAGTACTAGTATAAGTTCGTCAAACACGCCAATAATTATCTCAGTTGGTAGCGCGCCAAGCAGTCTGCCCTGGAAACTATTTATTATTGCATACCTAGACTGAAAATAGCATATTTCACTATGGTTTAAATTAGTCGCGCCCTGCGATTTCGTCCGCATTTCAATAACTAAGTATATTGACGTAATGTTTAATATAAATTGTAATTTTGTAAGTTGGTACCCTTGACGATAGTCTGGATTGGATACAGGCCGTACCAACCTCTTAAAAAAACGAGTGATTGAGTTTCGTTCGGAAAGTGGAATCATCGGGGTCCCATCCATACCATTCCTTTTGCACAATTAATTGTTCTTTGTCAGAATCGCAATCACGTGTGCTCGTGCAATTTTTTCTTATGTTTAATCATAAAGCAACCCTTGTAAACCTAACCTCCATAATCTTACCTAAATAACTGACAGCATTTTTTAATTATAGAGCACAGTTCGACATTTCGATCAATGTAAAATTAAAGAAAAACTACTTATTTGTTTTGATAGTGCTCGATATATGAATAAAGAAAGATGTAATTGAAACATTCAACGTTAAACAATATGCTGCATAATGCGCTCTAGTGCTATAATTATAAAACACTGTGAATTGTCAAAGTTCGTCAGGCCAATTACCCCTGTTGGTAGCGCGCCAAACTGTCTGCATTGCTATTTATATTAACTGTGACACATTCCTAGATAGATAATAATTGACTGACTATTTTTAGCACAGATAACGGGAGCATAGTTGACATTTTTGTTTAAGTCTCCTAGTTTAAATTCTTCAATTTTGAATTGACTTCAGCTTGTTGATGTGTTTCATAAATCATAGGTGAAATATATTCCTTATGTTATGTTATAAATACGAATATCGTCCGTTGTGTCGTTGATATTACAGAACTTGCAGAAGGCTAGATCTCATTGGCAAAAAACTGAAGGAATACCCGAAAGGGGAATACATAATTTAAATCGCAAATTTAATTAATATAAACTATACTATGTCATAGATTAAATAAAGCCTAAAATATTTTATCTAACGACTACGACATTGACTTTGAACCTAACTAATTAATAGACATTACTGTAGAAACCACGTCACTGATCACAAACAATTAAAATTTCAGACGTACAAATTACAGTGATTGACGATTTTCTTAATAATAATATAAGCGTCGATATCCAAACGCTGTGTTAATAAAAACCAGAAGTTTAGTTAATAAAAAGTAAAAACCTTAAAACATAAGCGGGACTCAGTATCCTTCGTATTATAAAAGTCACTACAACTATTAATTGACGACCGCTTGGCGCAGTGGTAACACGACTGCCTTCAGCGCGAACGGTCGTGGGTTCGATTCCCACATCGGAAAAATATATTTGTAATTTACATTTGTATTTTTCTGAGGTCTGGGTGTTGCTATGTATTGTATGTATGTATTTACAAAAGAAAAGTATGTAGGTATATGTAATTTATTCCGTTATCTAGTTGCCATAACACAAGCTTCGGCTTAGCTTGGAACTAGATGGCGCTGTGTATAAATGTCCTGAATATATTTATTTATTTATTTTATTAATTATACTTCAAATTCCATAATAACTAGCCAACATGCCTAGTCTATACTAATATTAAAAAGAAGTAAAGTTTGTGTGTTTGTTAAATTGTAAGGGGTCTCGGGATCTAGTGAACCGATTTTAAAATTTCTTTCACCAATAGAAAGCCACATTATTGCTCAGTGTCATAGGCTATATAAAAAACTGAAAGGGATTATTAACATTATGCCCAACGAAGTGGGCACGGGTCAGCTAGTTTATTATACATTAGCTATATGGACTTTCATAATATAAAAGTTGACCCCCCCTTATAAAATTTTCATTATTTTTAAAATGTATTCTGCTATTCGGAGACGCACAAATCCAACGAACCAAAAACCATGAAAATTGGTCTAGACGATCTCGAGTTATAAGTTATATGTATGTATATATATTAGTGGAATTAACAAGAATGCGTTTAATTGAGCAAAAACCCAACTTCATTAATAACAGCTGATAGCTTAATGTTATTGACCCAAACCAGCTGATTGGAAACGAGTTTTCAAGTATGTATGTATGTATGTCTGGTAAGGTCATCGCTTCACCTGCTCTACCGTTATCTGACCGAT
This sequence comes from Eurema hecabe, assembly GCA_026213755.1. Classification (NCBI taxonomy): domain Eukaryota; kingdom Metazoa; phylum Arthropoda; class Insecta; order Lepidoptera; family Pieridae; genus Terias; species Terias hecabe. The sequence goes on from JADANM010006423.1 coordinate 1,700,918, forward strand.
GCGATATGTTGCATCTTACTTTCTCTATGTAGTTTTCAAAGCGACTAAATTCAAAGACATATCCATACTAATATTATAAATGCGACAGTAACTATGTCTGTATGTCTTTCCATCACGCTAAAACTACTTAACCGATTGGAATATAATTTGGTACAAAAATAGTTTCCAGTTTTTCCAGTTAAAAGCTACTTTTTAACTGGAAAAAGGGGTTATAAGGGGGGAAGGGGTCAAACTTTTATATGAAAGTACACGCGGACGGAGTCGCGGGCAACAGCTAGTATATTATATATAATATAAAAGAGCAACTATATGTTTCTTGCTTTTTAAAAACCTTTCTGAAAACTGCCTTTAGAACCTGTGGTAAATGATTATTAATACCATCATACTAACGTGTTACTATATTATGTTGCCTAGTTAAAAAAAGATATTATATTTGCTTTTTACTTTAAAGCATATTCAACTAGGCTCTACTTATAGCAACACTTTTAAATCGGCATTGTATTACAAAATAATTATGTACCACGATAAATATACAGAAACTAACACAGTTATAAAATAAATAAGTGTAAAAATTTGATTTAAGTTTCTATTTATTTATATGGCAACACTTAATAAGAAAGCAATGTATTAATACCGATTAAAATAATTATATAACATCCTATAAAAATGGCACTAAAATTGAGCACATACAATCTAAAAGAGCTTTCAAAATTATCAATAAAACATGATTTCAGCTGTGAAAGTTATTGATTAATTACTTACTTAATTAAAATAAGTCATTTAAATAGAAATTTATATTTTTTACACTTGCAATAAACACTTTTAAACGTCAAACTGTGTCAAATGTCACATCGTAGTGTGAAATCTATATCTATACTAATAAACTAATATATAAAGCTGAAGAGTTTGTTTGTTTGTTTGTTTGAACGCGCTAATCTCAGGAACTACTGGTTCGAATTGAAAAATTCCTTTTTTATTGAATTGACCATTTATCGAGGAAGGCTTTAGGCTACATAACATCACGCTGCGACTAATAGGAGCAAAGATATAATGGAAAATGTGGAAAAAACAAGGAAAATTATTCTCTTTGAGAGCTTCCTTTGCGTGCGCTGCGAAAACGGTTCAAGATACCAAAAAATATGTATGAAAGAATTATTCCTCTTTAAATGATCTCAAAAAAGTCCGCGACAGTATATGTCTATCTTCTAAGATTGACTCACTATAACATAATAATAGATATAGATCCGACGGGGACGAAGTCGCGAGAAACAGCTACTGTCATAATATAATTATTATTAAAATGTACTCGTATGTTTTGGTTGTCTGGTAGATATCACTTATTGGTGATAAGACTTCCATTTACATGTACGTTTCATGTAACATGTATTTATTTTATATTATTACTTGCTGTTGCTCGCGACTTCGTCCCCGTTGAATTATTTTTCCATTATTTGTTCGCTCCTATTAGTCGCAGCGTGATGTTATGTAGCCTAAAGCCTTCCTCGATAAATTGTCTATTCAATGAAAAAAAATAATTTTTCAATTCGAACCATTACTTAGTTCCTGAGATTAGCGCGTCCAAACAAACAAACTCTTCAGCTTTATATATCGACGGAAGAAAACAGAAACGTCGTAACTGACACCTTTGGCCAAAACCCTTTTTTAATCAATTTGAATAATTTATTTTTTTCTGCGTCGAATGCTCTTACTCCCATATAATTACGATGAATAGTAACGATTTTAGGATTTTTTAAGTTTCGCTTCATTTTGAGTTTTTTGACCAAGAAACGGTGTAAGTAACAAAAAAAAGGTATATTTTTACTGATTTCAATTACGACAATTTGCTGCCTGGAAAAATATGAATC
>JADANM010006423.1:1741223-1752465 GCA_026213755.1 Eurema hecabe
GGAACGAATACATACATGTAGACTGAGCCAAATTTGAAACAATACTCCGTACATTTTCTCACGAGATCTCGGTCAACGAATTTTACGTTTGCATAACCTTAAGACATTTAAAAAGATACATCATATAACAGAGCTTATAACAAAACGAAATTATTACAAAGTTCCTGTAAAAAAAAACTAAAGAGTTTATTAGTTTGTTGCATATTAAAGTGCCCTCATCCGTGCACATCTGTGTAAAGATCGAAAAACATATTAAAATTTATTTAAAACGTTTTATTGCACATAAAAAACTATAATAAGATACAGATAAAATATTGACATTTAAGTAGAAATGTACCTACAAAAAGCGACCTTATTTCTACATAGCAATTTCTGCCATTTAATTAAATTATTTAATTTTTATATTTCTCTTTGAACCTTCTACAAAAGCCTTAACGATTCTTATTTTTAAAAACGATTGTACATCATTGTTTTAATTATTTAATTATTAACAAAGAGTTACATCGGTCGTCGGACATCAATACAATTAAACAAAATATACATGATTTGTTCTATGTTAGAATAAACAACACTGTATAACGATCCAAATGATATATGTAGCCTAGTTGAATAAATATATAATTGACTTTTACTTTAAAATCTAATTTGAAAGATGTAGAAAGAAAGCAAAAAAGAATATTGTTCGTGTGTGTCTTCTATGTGTGTGGAAATAAATATATTCTTTATTTAAAATAAAGAAACTGCGAGACATAGCTAATATTATATTATATTATACTAGCTGTATCCCGCGGTTTTACCCGCGTAGTTCCCGTTCCCGGGGCAATACCGGGATGTAAGCTATCCTATCTCTCAATTTGGATCGAACTGCACATGGTGTGCGAATTTTATTATAATCGAAGTGGTTTAGGAGTCCATTGAGGACAAACATTGTGACACGAGATTTATATATACATATTAAGATTATACAAATGTAGCGGCCATATTATTATAAGCAAAAAAAAATTATAAGCGTACCTAAATGCTCTAAAGATGTCGGCTTAATCGAGTTGAATGGAAATAGGACACAGTCATAGATTACGCTTTATCTTAAAAGATCTGTTCTAGTTATAAGCTTAACATGTTTAAGTAAAAATAAGTTTTATAGATCAGTTAACGTTTAGGACTTAATTTTTTTAAAGTTTATAATTGGTTTCAAATATTTTTAAACCTGGACCATTGCGATAAACGAATTACGATAATAAATCTATTATCTAGATTTATTTCAGACTTAAATTGAAAAATATTAGACTAAGAAAATTAAATAAGTGATAGGCAGCCCTTTACAAAATCGTACTTCTTGTATTTTTCTTAGTTTTTACTTTTAAAAGTTTACAAACTTAAGTTTGTGATTTTATTATAAAGGATTTATATAAATATATAATTAAATCAAAGACGGGTTTGTTACTACACTCATAACTCGAGATCAGCTAGATCAATTTCCAGGTTTTTGGTTCGTTGAATTTGTCCCCCGAATAGAAGAATACATCTTAAAAATTATGAAAAAATTATAGGGTGGCCAAATTATTTGGTAATACAAATGTTCGTATTATAATTATATTTATTATTTATATTTAACCTTTTGTTTAAATAAACATCTTATTTATTTATAAATGTTATGTTCCATTAAATTAATAATTACCATTTTATGTTACACATAGAAGCGTCAAGCACCGCTTATTTAGTAAAAAAATAATTGAAAGATTAAAAATCTGGAAACTGGTTTCCTCTGCATAAATCAGTATCGCGGATAACGCCTTTCCTGTATTGTGCATTTATTTTGATAACAAATCGCTATGATTTTTATAACAAATTGTTTACAAACTGTATACTTATAAGGATAACTATATACTTATATTAATAATTATAAGTATTCTGCCCCAGCTAGGGGATATAGGACCTTAAGTCAAGTAAGTTATACTTATAAGGGGCCACAAACTATATAGGTACTTGTAATATACATATAACCTCCTCCTTTTTTGAAGTCGGTTAAAAATGTGTTTTGTTTTGGATGGTTTCGAGTAGGATAGGCACAGAGCGTGAGCGAAGTTGCGTCGGGACCAGCTAGTCTATACTAATATTATAAAGAAGTAAAGTTTGTGTGTTTGTTAAATTGTAAGTGGTAATTTCGGGATCTACTGCACCGATTTTAAAAATTATTTCACCAATAGAAAGCCATATTATTGCTGAGTGCATAGTCTTTATAAAAATACCGAAAAGGATAATTAACTTTATGCCCAACGCAATGGGCACGGGTCAGGTAGTTTATAATACAGGAAATAGTAAAACATTCCCTAAAATAGCATTTAAAACACGGAAAACACTAATTACTTGTAAAACTGCTTCAGTTGCGAAAGATAATCGCCCGCATCCGTAACTTTGTTTTGTATGAGTCATTTTCTATAGGAAATTAGGTACTTTAAATAGGCAACTAAACATTTGAGTTGCCAGATAGTAAATTAACTCCGCTTACGGACATTCGCAGGAATAGGATCTTGACGAATGTGTTGCCAGTTTTAGGAGAGGTGGCAAAAGCAATAAATGATGGAACATTTGAAGTAGAAGAAGATAAAATAGTAACCTTCAAACAAGTAACAAGACAGTTTATAATAACATGGCTAAACAACAAAAAACAGAAAGAAAATTATGTCTTTTATAAAATGATTTGTCTCCATGTGCTACTCAGCATAAAAAAATACTTTTCTTTGAAGTCGGTTAAAGACAAAGCCATTCTTTGTCCTTAACGTACAAGATGCCCAATGTTATATGTTTAATGTTTATGTTAATAATGATATTTATATTCAATGTAGTCTACTAATGTTGTATAAAACTCGTAAGAGTTTTCTTGATAACCAATGATTAATAATTTATTATTCAGTATTTTCCGTTTAGTTTTAAAGAAAAGCAAAAATAACAACTCTATGAATTTATTTTTCATAGTATGTGTAATTGATAAATAATCCTACAATATTAAAAGCGTGTAGGTATGAGAGAATGCAAGTATGTTTGTTGCTCTTTCAATCAAAAACTACTGAATAAATTTGGCTGAAGTTTAGCACACAGATAGATTAAACGCTAGATTTATACATAGCATAGTTTTTATCCCGGTATTTATGTCGCAGGCGGATTGTATAATCCGCTGTATTACATTACGGCTAGCCGTTTTACAAAACTGGGCCGTTTTGTAAAGCGGCGGTTCAACGTTTGGCCGTATTGAATGCGGATAATTAAAAAACCGCCTAAATTTATTCGTCGCCATATATTAGTTTTTTAATATTTATCATTATAAAAAAACTTATTTACTCATCTTTAATACAAAAGAAGCTGAGTAATCAACTTCTATTTATAATGATACAAAAACTATGACAATAATACAAAAATAATAAGAATATAAGAATTTATAATGATACAAAAACTACGCAAGACATTACGGCTAAACGTTGAACCGCCGCTATGCAAAACGGCCCAGTTTTGTAAAACGGCTAGCCGTAATGTAATACAGCGGATTATACAATCCGCCTGCGACATTTACACGATAACGATAACTACGTTGGTAAAATCGCGGGTCGCAACTGTAAAATAACGAATCGATATTTTAAAAATTCCTTTAAGAAATTGGGTAATTACTTCGATAATATATTACATAACATTCAACGTTTAAATTTCTAGATGCTCTAAAAACACGTATGTGTCCAAGTACGTGCTATTTCTATTATTAAATTTTATAAATAATACACAATTGTGGTAAAGGTAAAAAAAGCATGTCACAAAGAAATAGCTATGACGAAATAACCGGTAACCTACAATCGAAATATAGTAAAAATCGATTATTGTCAGATGAGTCAGCATTTAATTTCTTTTGTTATCGTTTCCGATTTTTTGTGTGTTAATGCTACAATTGGTTTTCTAATATGTTTAGTTTTTTGCACCTAAGCTTGTATTAGTGTTGTTTTTGTGGAGCATAGAATGGTGGTTACATAATAATATTTTTGGAAATAGGAATGCTTTGATGAATTTTTTATGGAAACTGTTTTCATTATATTATTTATATAATTATGTTAATAAATATTAATGAATTATGTACTCTTTTATTTTTAATTTGTAATGATAGAGATAAATAATGTTTCTCTCTTCTTTAAAATTGTAGTGCCTTATAATATACCGACTTGATTGATATTCTGTCTATCTCAGTAGTTATAAAACCATAAAAAACCGCTTAACTAGTTGACCCACTGAGCAAGCTACACTAACATTTTAGGCAACACAAGAATTTTTCCGGCATCATTATTGCATATCTGGCAACAAAACAGTACAAAGCATCATGTAACCTCGTTCTCTTCCTAATTAGACAATTTTTCGGTAATAATTAATTGGCTAACCTATCTGCGCTTTAATCTGTGGCCTCGTCAACGTCTGTATTGGAGATCTCGGTTCAGTCCGGCCTCAACTATGGCAACGTGCGGTCGTGTCTGTGCAGTGCTCTTGTGATCAGTGAGTGTTACTATGGCGAACCTAACGCTACGATACCTGGATGAGTTGTCCTATGTGTTGAACAGTCGGAAGCACCTCGCGAGCCAGGGCAAGGCATCCTCCGTGGGCGATCTGCTAAACGCCGAAGAGGAACGCTTCACACCGGTTAGTTGGCGAGATTTTATTCGTAAAATGCACTAGAAATTTTGACGTTGACACTGATAGTGTTTTCGTATTAAGGTCAATGCCGTGAAAGGTGCAGACTGGTATACAACCTCTTTTGTTTGTGTATGAGTTTGTATAGAAACTATTTCTTTAGTTCGAAACTAGTGTAGAGTTACAAAACGTGTTTTTTCACATTTTAAATATCAACAATGTTGATTTTAATTGCGTTTAATATAATCTATTAAAAACTCATTGTGACATTTTATAAAATAACATTTTTATTTACACGTGTAAAAACTATGCTTCAATGTTTAAATAAACATTTTAAATAGCTCTACATAGTCGTTTTGAAACACTTATAACCAGTAAACAATTTTATTTAAATGTTTAAATAAAGATTTAAATTATTATTTAATTAATAGCAATATTGACTCTACATAGAGACACTATGTCTTTTTTATATTTAAATGTTAAAACTAATAAATGCGACACCAGCTGTGAAATCTAATTAATATGATAATTACTTCCTTTTATAATTATTATGAATATTAATCGTGGATTCGAAAGCATTTACATCGATATATCAGTGTAGTAAATTGCTCTACTAAAGTAAATTTTATTCTAAAACATGTTTTTAGATATTTCATGTCTGACATGATTATTTACGTTTCTTTAAATTCACTTCATAGCTTAGTTATCAGAAAATAATAAAAAAAATTAACATTTATAAACGCGAAATAAAAACGCATTTAGATTAGAAATCAATAGATTTAAATATTTAAGCGTTTCGCTGAAATAATAAAAAATATAATTATTCACCCTTTATCTTATACGTTCTTCGTCACGATTTCTTTTATTTCGTTATTTCAAATACAATAAAAAAATATACCTCACTTTCTTTATACCCATTTTAATCTGCGGGATCTCACGATTACATTAAGATAGTAAATTAAAACTTTCAAGAATAAACGGCTCCGATCAAGCATCGAACTACATGTATAGTACGCGCCACGAATCTTTAGCGCTGAACGAAACCTGCGCAGAAGTCAAAAATAAGGTATCGAGGTAGCGGCGCGGCGCGCGGGGCGCGTGATCGTCGGGTGCGCGAGCGTTGATTGGTTGTCCCAGTCGTGTTGTCTTTCTCGCACCTATACGTCACTTACGAGCGCGATTCTACCGATGCGCAGCTATTCTCGTCAATCGCTAAACATAAATGACGCGTACTATACGTGTAAGAGAAATATACAAAGAAATAACGCGACTTGGCTCATAAAATCAACAGTACATCGACATAGAAACTCGAAATTCGATACATATATCCAATATTACGAAGAAACGTGGGAGTTAGTTTTTTTACATTAGCTAATCGTTTGAATGCAAGTGAATATACTCCGTGAGAACTGAACTCTGCAATGGACTATGAAAAGTGAATTAAACAGACTATCTATTAAGACTAAGAGATATATCTACAAAGTGATATAGATAATTTAACACTAATAGATACTTTCGTTCTTATAGTTAATGTTGAAGTTTCAGCTATAAGACTGTTGATTGATCAAACCCGTTTAAGAGAAGTATTCTTTTGCTTTTTATTTTTATCAAAAGATGTTTTTTTTTTATTACGAGAGTAAGCAACGGCAGTTCCGGGAGGGGGGAGCATGACCACAATGACTGAGCTGGTTCACAACAATAATTGAACATGACTGATTAATTATTTTATTTAAATTAAAAACTTACTTTTTTCTAATAAAATATGTTCTTGCTTGATCTCGTGACACCCCCTATCGCCAAAGCGGGATCAGTTCTTGCTAGTCCATACTATAATACTAAATCTTCAATTATATGAAAATGAATCGCAAATTGTGTTGGTAAGATAATAACTGAACCGATTACCTAATTCTTTTTTTGTATACTCCTGGATGTACAAGGTTGGTTTTTAGGCAAAGAAAAGTGGTCTAAGGTTCTGGGTAGGGTTGAATGTTTATCGTTCTTCCACGAAAAACCGTTGGACCGATTTAGTTGAAATTTGGTATGTAGGTAGGTGATATCCTGGATTAAATCATAGCAAACTTTATATCCCGGTATTGCCCCGGGACCGGGAACTACGCGGGGCACAGCTAGTGTGCCATAAAGCTTGTATTCGAGGTATAGCTGGTATTTATAAATGTACATATATCATCAAATTGTATTGCTTATGTCACAGTACATGTAACATATAGTATGTGTATATGTGTATGTAGTTTTTATGTAAATAGTGTAGGTGATTGCTTATCGATTGACGATTGTGAAGTAAGGTCACCTTTCAATGCGGGATTTCAATGAGTTTCCCTCAATGTAATTTATATACCTAACATTACATTTATCTACACTTCGTTTAAACATAACATATCCATATAATAGTAAATAAAGTCACCTGGCAGTCTTATCACTACACAGTGATCTCTTCCAAGCAACCATAGGAGATAGAAAAGAGAAATTATAAAAAGAGCATATTTTCCTGTACTTACAACATTATTATTCAATGCAAAACAATATCCTTCAGTGCAGTGACGTTTCTCGTTTAGAATCAACTTGAAAGTATCTAAACTCTAAATAAAAAGAAACCTTTCTTATAAAATTGATAGCCACTGAAAATCAGCGCTGACTATGTTTACAATCACAGTAAATGTTGAGAGAGGTCTTGAAGCACAAGGCTGATATTTTAGTTACTGAACTAGGTCCAACCTGCGGATTTACCCGTATAGCTACTGTTTCGTGGCAATACCTGGATAAAAGCTATTTTATATAATACAGAGAGATCCCAATTTACATATATGCCAAATTTCAAATCATCAAAAATGTCCATACATCTATTCACCATAAACTTTCTCATTTATAAAAGAATCTCAATTAGCTAAGATAAAAACCCGAGCAAAGCCGGGTGGTCTGCTCGTATAGCAAGCGGTATCGGGTATCTGATCGTGAGGTGAACCGGAAAGTTTCGGTCCATTGGCCAGCAACGGATATATTAATTTTATTTTTAAACTTCTTTTATATTCGGCCATGGTCAGGAAAATTGACATACGATCACAGATTTGACGCATGAGTGACATTGACGCAGGGTTTTCTTTTCAACCGACTTCAAAAAGGAGGAGGTTCTCAATTCGACCCGTATGTTTTTTTTTCTATGTTTATTACGCGATAACTCCGCCAATTATAAACCGATTTGAATAAATCTTTTTTCAGCGTATAGGTAATACCTCAAGAGTGGTCCCATTTAAATTTAATAATAAAAAACAACCCCCTAGGGTGGAAAATTGGGTATAAACTTTTTTGTACGCAATATCTCCGCCGATTATGGACCAATTTGAACGACTATTTTTTGTTGAATAAGTATTATCAAAAGTTTGGTTTCATTCGAATTTGGAGAAAATATTTCACCCCCAAGGGTGGAAAATTGGGGATGAACTTTTTATACGCAATATCTCCGACGATTATGAACCAATTTGAACGATTATTTTTTTGTTGAATACGTATTATCATGAAGTCGGTTTTATTTTTTTTGAGGTTATTAATTTTACAAAATGGCTTGACATGACTTCGTTCATTTATACTCTACACCTATTTTTTTTTTTTGCTTATGGTTCTTAAGGTTATCATCATACACACAGGAATATTTTAAAGAAAGAATTATATAAATCGGTTCAGCTGTTATCGAGTTATGCGCTTACCAACACATTTTGCGATTCATTTTTATAATAATAATATTTTCAGGACATTTATACACAGCGCCATCTAGTTCAAAGCTAAGCAGAAGCTTGTGTTATGGCAACTAGATAACGGAATGAATTACATATACATACTTTTCTTTTGTAAATACATACATACAATACATAGCAACACCCAGACCCAAGAAAAATAGAAATGTAAATTACAAATATATTTTTCCGGTGTCGGGATCGAACCCACGACCCTTCGCGCAGAAAGCAGTTGCGCTACCATTGCGCCAAGCGGTCGTGAGTCGTCAGTTTTATATTATAGATATTTATCCTTACGAATCTGAACTAAACGAAATAAATTATGCAAAGTACCCAGGCAAAGTACAAATAAACAGTGGAAAGTAACGCCATTGTTGCAAATAACAAATTGGACGAGATCTATCATTATTTAGAAATAAAAAATGGCTGCTTTACAGACAATTGGCGAACAATGGTGGTACGTACAATAGAGAGATCTCTGATAGCAGCTTAAACAGTTATAAAAACGTTACTTATAGCTTTTAAACTGAATTATATTTGTAGAAGTTATTTATATATAACATGTGAAGTTTAAGAAGGGTGTATGTTTGTTGTCTTCGTAGGTTACTATACCTACGAAGACAACAAACATACGCGTCACGAATCTTTAGCGCTGAACGAAACCTGCGCAGAAGTCAAAAATAAGGTATCGAGGGGACGGCGCATCATCGTCGGGTGCGCGAGCGTTGATTGGTGGTCCCAGTCGTGTTGTCTTTCTCGCACCAATACGTCAATTACGAGCGCGATTCTACCGATGCGCAGCTATTCTCGTCCAGCGCTAAACATCAATGACGTGTACTATAATAATTAGTTAAAGGGCTGAGTTTAAATCGCGCCTGTGATATTTTTTTAAGACGAATAATATACTTCTATAGTTTCTTTGAAGTTATGTTTTTACATAATATTTTAATGATATCTTAAAGTAAGAGACAGATAGATATGTTATAAATATTAATTTGTTCCGTCCGTCGGGAGTCGAGACTCCTTATTTCTATGAACTATGAAGTTAACGAAAACTTTACGTTGCTATGGAAATCAAAAGCGGTTGGGTTAATTCCGTTGACTCAGAAAATTTTATATTTTTATTTTTCCCATAGTATTTAAATTCTATTTTTTTATTGTAATGTATACTAATATTGTAAAGAAGTAATGTTTGTGTGTATGTTAAATTATATGGGGTAATCTCGGGATCTACGGAACCGATTTTAAAAATTCTTTCACCAATAGAAAGCCACATTATTGCCGAGTGTCATAGGTGTGCTATAATATAACAAAGTTACAAAAATAAAAAAACGATTGTTAACGTTATGCCCAACAAAGTTGGCACGTGTCATCTAGTTGGGTGATATTCAAATAAACATACATTATATCGTATTGTTTATCAAATATAATATATAAAATATATATTTGTAACAAATTTATATCAAGTAATTTTTTGCGATTTCCAAGAAACGTAGATAAAAGGGGAAAATAATAAAATAAAAATTCCAACGATATTTATCTTAACGTTTGAATGATTTGATGCGAATCCGGTCAATGTCAGCTATTTTTATTCTTAATGCATTGCTTTATGACACAGCAGTTTCGCCGTAATTTATTACCGTTTGATATTTTGGGTGTAAAACTTAAAGGGGATCTATTTATAGAACAAATTGGTTCAACGAAATAAGTTGAGAAAAACCAAGAAATACTTAACTTTCATTTTGCTTTCTAACACATGTATGAATACAGATACAATATATTAGACAGAGGTAATAGGTATTTTATTTATAGAAGAATATATAGAAGACTGGAGAGACTGTAGAGATTATCGAAAAATTATTTGTATTATAATGTACCTTATATTATGACAACTACGGCTTTTTGATAATTATCTTTTTATTTAATGAACTAGATATTCTGACGCGACTTCGTTCTTTTTTTATAGAGGGAAATGCTTTTCGCGTGGCTGATGGTAAAGCGCGACGGGTTATGTGGGACTCGCCTGGCCATTAGGGATGTTGTACCACACGGCCAGGAATACCCACTAAAACCCTCTGCCACTCTTAGCCCTTGAGTCGAGGCGGGGACGCGACTTGGTCCACGCTGCACCTCTTGTAACCTTACATGATACATCATGCAATACTAAGTTCCTTCTTTACTCTTGAACAGCTTAAACAATTTCTCTATTTTTTAGAACAGACCTTAAAGTACGAGGATAGCTTTTTAAGTAGAGAAAAAAGGGGTAGGTTTTGGGTAGATAATTAGCATTAATTTTGGGTAGGTTTAGCGTGAACGAAGTTGCGTCAGAGAAGCTAATTGTATAAGTTTCGATTACAGCTTTAAGACATGTAATTTATTACAGTTTGATAGTTTGGCTGGAAACCAAGGTTATTAGGGGATTTATTTATAGATTAAAATAATGTGGTGCCTGATAAAACGTATACAGAAGCTCTACTTCGAACACATATCGACGTCGATTTTGGATAGTTTCGATACAGTTTTTGACTGACTTTAATAATAATAAAAACTTGTTGTGTTTATGTGTCGAATGTGTGTAATAATATGATGAACTGAGGTTCTGTCCGATTTTTTATTAGAATATCTCAAGTTCCATAACTATATAAGTAAACAATAATAATATGTCCTAGGTATATAATATATAATATAATATATTATTCTATGAAACTACGAAACGTTTTTGGTCTTAAACTAGATAGTTTTGAGATCGGTACAAAATCCAAAGACCATATTTGGCAGGCTTCCTAAATCTTATCATAAATATTTCTAACGAAACTGACTTCTTTCTAAACGAA
>JADANM010006423.1:1764818-1778013 GCA_026213755.1 Eurema hecabe
GGCCAATATGCAGTAAAAAAAACTTGTTAAATGTATACATTAAACTATGTAGTATATATAAGGAGAACAATTGTCTTAGCAAACAACCAAAGTTTCATAAAATTCGGTTTTATCAATCTTAAGTTATAGCAAGTTTAAACTTTGGGAGCCTCTGCTGTAAAATTATCATTTTGCATTTTGGCCCTTATACGTAGGACCCATCGATATCGTAAACTACCTTAGAAGCGTCCCGCAAGATGGCGCCGCGACGTTTGTTCGCGTCGTCCTCCTTCCTCTGCGCGTATAACAACCCAACGCGACGCCGCAGCGTATCCGCCGCGTCGAGGCGCACGCGCCGCTCCGACGCCAACTGGATGCGGGCTTCTTCTTCCATCGCTCGGTCTATTAGCTTTGTTATCTACAAGCAATATTAGTCAGTTATTAGTCTAACGGTTATGTTAAATGATAAAGAAGAAACAAAATTGATTAACTGAAAAAGATACAATATAAAAAATACTTAAACAATCAAAAAACGGTTAGTCTTTGCGTTTAATAAGACTATCTTTTTTTCAACCATCTACCTGAATATGAATTATTATTGTCTATTATATTCCTTCTTAGCCCGTAAATCGTTGATTCACTTGGAGCGACACGAGAAGATGATCAGATACATCAGAATATTAAATATGATGATTTTCTGGAACGTTCTGTACTTGTTCTTGATCCTTTTTCACGAGCACCCTTTGTCCCTATTTCTATTAAAAAATGTGTCCATGTAACGCACGTTCGCATTCTTAGGTCCTATAGGGGACAATGGTCAGATACATCTCACTATGAGGTACACACATACATCTTATAATTCTGATTTTCTGGAACGTTCTATAGGTGTTTTTTATCCTTCTTCTTAAGTACGCTTGTTGTCAAAACTGAAAATGTTCTACTAAATGACTCTTCGTCTCTCTCTTCTCACCTTCGTTTCCTCTTTCCAAGCTCGCAGGTCATCGCTTCTCTGCTCCTTGTACCTGATGCAGTCTAGCAGTAATCCCTGCCTCGCCTGCTGTTCAGCCATTTTCTGGAATGTTCTGTAGTCGTTCAGAGAACGTTCTTGCGCCCTTTTCTTGTGGAGGTAACGCTTGTATTGCTCAGATGTTTCTGCTTCGACCTGGGCAACAAAAGACGATTGTTATAAATAATAGTATACTTAATTAGCTAATTCTTGTCCGGTTTTGGATAATTTTTACATATAAAACCAAAAGACATTGCTTATGTGACTGTCTCTTGGTACAAAAATGTTTCCAATAATATATTCCGTAAGTAAAAAAAAATCCTATAACATCACAAACGTCGACTTCTTAATAATATAAGTATACATATTATTATTGTGGTCCAATAACATCTATAATCACTAGGATTAGTGACATAAGATTTCTCGCTTCCCAATAAAAATATTTTCGAAGGGTCAACATATCCACATTAACTATAATTCCTCTTAATAAGCCTTCTTACCATTTCTCTCTGCTCCTTCTCTTTCAGCCACATCTTCTGGAAGTATTCCGCCAATTTCTCTCTCTCAGCGTTCTCCTCTCTCTTTCTCGCCAGCGCTTGGAGTAATCTAATGTCTCTCTCTGGTATGGAATCAAATAAATCTTCTTTGAAGTCTTCATAGTCCACTGAGCCGATGAGATCTGATGAGGTGCTGGTTACTGCGAAAGATATATCGTGATAATATAAATAAATAAATAAATATTTCCAGAACGTTTATACACAGCGCCATCTAGTTCCAAGCTAAGCAGAAGCTTGTGTTATGGCAACTAGATAACGGAATAAATAACATATACACACTTCTTTTGTAAATACATACATACAGTACATAGTGATACCTTCTACTAATAGTAACTCTTCCACTAATAGTATATATTTATAAACAAAATACAGTCTTACTGTATGTATCTAGTATATTAATTTCCAAAAATCAACGTCCGGATAAAGTCGTATGCACTACGCTATGACCATGGGGGATATTTTCTACTGTTTCAGTAAATCATTAACTCCTACATAAATTTATACCCTATTTATTAAATTAACCTACGTAATAGCTACATACAATTCGATATCCGAACAGGTGAACTCTTTCTCGGCGAGCACGACCGGCGAGGCGTTTCTGTTATTATTTTGTAACAAAACACCATTATGTACACTTCCTTATTTATATATTATTGTGTGAACGGAGACTGTTTGACAATGCCACTTTGTATTTGACGCAAATCGCTTGATATTCATATAAGAAGAACTAACATATAAGAAGAACTTACAACTAACACTGACTAATTACAATATATTCGTAAATATTAATTTAAATCACTTCAGAAGTTAGTAGAAAGGCCCGTTATGTAACGTGGGAACAGAAAATAGTCTGTTAGACTGTCTAAAACCAAGCGAAGGTTGCTATGTCTGTATCGATTAGCTGTTATATAAGTTTTTTGGCTCTGAAACGAGGTTCAAATGACTGCTGCTTTATTGAGGAACATATAAGAAAAAAATCAAATACGTTCTACATCAATAGATCCTTATATGTAATACAATTTTGATTTTACAGCGTTATTATAAAACGGTATCCCTGCTACTGCTGTTACGTTTGCGTTGAACATGTATTTTTATATAATTTGTTTTATGAATTAAATTAAAATAAAAGAGACATTTTTCCTTCTCTAAGGTTTCATTTAGTTATATGTATTAACTAGCTGTTGCTCGCGACTTCGTCCCCGTCGATTTCATTTCTTCGCTCCTATTACTCGCAGCGTGATGTTGTGTAGACTAAAGCCTTCCTCGGTAAATCGCCTATTCAATAAAAAAATAATTTTTCAATTCGAACCAGTAGTTCCTGAGATTAGCGCGTTCAAACAAACAAACTCTTCAGCTTTATATATTAGTATAGAGTATAGATAGATGTATAGTTCTGTGTTCTCTATAGTTATATCTCTATATAATATTTAATAAATATTAACAAATCTAAATAAATAACACAGCGCTCGCAACTGTTCGTTCTGTCAAAATCATACCACCCATACAAGAGGACTTTATCAGCTGTTATCATTGTTTATCTGTTAAGAGATATCAACGGCACGCCAGTTCCAACACCACCGCACGTCGGTGATGACGTGTCACGATGGACGCGAACAAAAAGCTAAGGAGGCCTGACGTACTCAGGAAGCTGAACGCTGAGAACCTTCAGTTGATTGAACGTGGTCTGCTCGGTGACCTCCCCGATCGCTTCAAGCCACAACCACCTGTGCCCGTCAGAGGTCAATCCACCGACCTAGTTGCCGTCAAACCACATGGACTCTTATCAGCGTGTCTGCCCGTCCCAGTTATTGATTCACCGTGCTCTGAAAAATCATTTCCCAATGTGGACGAAGACATCTCCCCTTTAAAGAAAACATTCAGCTTCCGAGAAAAGATTTCAAGAATAAGTTTTTTCGCCAAAGATAGATCTTTAGAGAAGGTCAAATGGAAGGGTGTGTTGGAGGAAGAAAGGGATAAAGCCACAAAGACCACTTTGCCACGAGTTTCTGAAACGAACGAAAACGCCAATAAGGAGAGCAATAATACTCATAAACGTTTTTGGTTCTCTAAGAAAAAGGACCTAGTTGAAAAGAGAGAAAAGACAACCAGACCATTGTATACGCGTAGTAAGAGCTTCGAATTTCTACCGAGAGCGGCAACAGATACCGACTTACAGAGAAACGTAAGAAAAGCATCACTAACTAAGAACCAATCTTACGCGTTCGGTAGTAGTGATACCATAATGGATTCGTGGTCATCTAACGAGAGTTTAGAGCAGCTAGCGAATGTCTATTATGATAAAGTCGATACAGTCCACTTGAAGAGCATCAGAGAATTGCCCCAGGACTCTGATCACAATTCAAGTGCATCAACAGCGACTTCATCCGGTGGCTTGGTGGTGAACATCATGAAGACGGAATCCGTGCAGGACCTGTTGGACGAATTCAACAAAGCAGTGGACATGTTCAGTGAAAATTATCAAAGTGATTGTGAACCGTACACGAAGAGTTACAACAAGTTATCTGTGAAAGAGAAACGAAAGAGTTCCTCGTTTAGTACGTTACCGTCTCCTAAAGTAGTTCAAATGACGAAAATAAATCGGGACGATGATTTTAAGGCGGAGTTGTCTAAACTGTTGGACTTGCGCCGCGCGAATGATTGTGGTAAAACTGCACGGCGTGGCTCTGTCACGGATTGGTTCGTTCTAGAAGAGAACAATGCTGATACAGATCCAGAAATTGTAGTCAACGAAGCGAACAAATACAGAAGAGCACAGAAGAAGCCCATGAAACGCGTGCGCAGAATGAGCTCTACTAAATACGTAAGTACATTAAATACGACGCATATTATACGACCAACAAAATATATACTTTTAGGAAATAATAATTGACACTTTGCAGGAGATCTTTCGCAAATAAAAGAGGCAATTAAATCATATTGCTATGTTTATTTTATACTATAAATAAAGGTATTGAACCTTACTTGGGTTAGCTAGAATGGAAAAAATGGTTAATTAGAGTCTATTAAATAGAAAGAATAGTTTCATTTGAATACTTTCTTCTTTATCTAGCTCCCTCTTCATTCCGATAACAATATGACTGATATAACAAACACACAAACAAAACATTTATCAGATGATATCTCGACGTTGAACATTTTCTGTCATAGATTTGATGATATTGCATTAGAAGTGAAATTTATTACAGTATTTACGAATCTCATTGTGCAATGTTATCGTATTTTCTTTTTGTTCGCATTACACGAACATGTAGGTACTGCAGTCTAGAATAGGAGTGTCATTGAGTGTAAAGTTTTTATTTAAATCTATATTTTTAATGAGGGGGATTTTTCAAATTTGAAAATGTGTCCGCCATAATAGTTGCAAAGAGTTATATGATATATCTAATACGGTATAATATTACCTCTAGACCTTAAAGCTATGTTAACTATACTATATATAACCTATATAGCATCCTAGCCGCATCGGATTCCGGTGCAGCTAGCATGCCGAAAAAAAAACCTGAATTATAATGAACTTTGAGTGTAAAATTGTTTTTCTTTTTATTTTTTCTTTCAGGTTTTATTTAAACATGTATTGGAGACTAAAAAAGTCATCAAGACGTTAGTTTACAAAGGAGGTTAACACTACTATTATTAATTTGCTTTGCTTTGAATTTTTCAAATCACAATTTCGAGTATCATCCATTTAGGCTTTATAAGGAAGTTAGTTTATGCATAATTATTTTAAAGATATGCTTATTAAATTTCCAATACAAGCTTGATTAATTTTGCATGTTTTCGTATTGGAATAACATCTTATAGTATATAATATTTAACTTAGCGTAAAGGTGCTTGGCCATGGATGAACACTTAGAATACTTTTCAGTATTGCCCAATGAACCATACATATTCACTTCACAACAAAAACCATATGCTCATCATGGAATGCCAAACGATTCCTGATAAGGTGAGCGCCGGGCATTTCACTGATAACGCGATAACATTGATAAGAGACACGTATATAGTTACAGGCTATAGAGTATAGACTCATGGTCAATCTTTGAACGATTTTGTATTCTATGCTACAAAATGTGGGCAGTATTTATAGAACAAATAAAAGTACTGGTAGCACATCAGGTTAATCCGTAAAAAGTGTTCTCTTTCACCCATAAAAATAATAGTAATGCTAATCAAACTAGGAAAAGGAAAGAAGTACATTAAAAGATGTAATGTTAAATTATATATCTTATGTTATCGCTCTGACGTCAATCGATCTTGGTCCTTTTTTATGGGAAAAAAATCTCAATTCGGATACCCGTTGTTCCCCGATGCACTTTGCGACGAGCTAACAGTCACGCACAAGGCATTCTCCCACTACAGTCGAACTTGGACTAAGTGCCACATTATTAATAGATAATATGTATTATTTATTCTAAGCTTTAACTCAAAAAAAGTCGGGACGATATAAGTTTATTTTATGTTTTTATTAATTTTATATCATTTTAAATTACAAACATACGACGGTTGTTTTCTAAATTTCTCAATTTGGTATAGAACGCGTCATTTATGTTTAGCCATTGACGAGAATAGCTGCGCATCGGTAGATAAGCTCGTAATTGTCTTATTGGTGCGAAAAAGACAACACGACTGGGACAACCAATCAACGCTCGCGCACCCGACGATCACGCGCCCCGCGCGCCGCGCCGCTACCTTTCAGCGCTAAAGATTCGTGACGCGTACTATATCTACTCGTCTGTCAAAGACAAAACCATAGATCTATTTATTGAGATAGCAACCTCCAACAGTAATAAAAATTATTCGTTAACATAATTAGAATGTAGATTGTAGACTTTGTTCAAAGTAGGCACGTCCAAGTCACAAATAAATGAAACTTGAAACTTTTGATTAATTAACAAAGTTAATTTGGCTGTCGGCCAAATATCTTCACTCGATTTTAGCTTTAATTAAAGTTTGCGTCGCCATTTTTAATGCAATCAAATTGATATAAAACTAGTTGTACCCCGTGATTTTTCCCGCGAATCCGATAATTTTTATTTGGACAATATATGAAGCATAATTATTAACTTAAAAAAAAAATAAAACCGACTTCAAGATAATACCTATTCAACAAAAAAATCATCGTTCAAATTGGTTCATAATCGGCGGAGATATTGCGTATAAAAAGTTCATCCCCAATTTTCCACCCTTGGGGGTTGTTTTTTTATTATTACATTTAAATGGGACCACTCTTGAGGTATTACCTATACGCCGAAAAAAGATTTGTTCAAATCGGCTCATAATTGGCGGAGTTATCGCGTAACAAACATAGGAAAATAACATACGGGTCGAATTGAGAACCTCCTCCTTTTTTTGAAGTCGCTTGAAAATGAAGGGTACTGATTTCGGAAGTCTTTGTATGTATGTACAAACGCGAGGTTTGTAATTTCCATCTTAGTGCCTTAACTTATGACTCGCTTTTAATGAATGAATTGTCAAAATATTCGTCATATTAAACATTTAATTAGGGTTATAGTTTTTAACATTTTCTTGTTTCGTTATTCAATGACAGTAACCACATTTGCCTATCTATCTCCAAAAGAAACATTTAAATTCTTTTTAATATATTATTAGCTACATCTTATTTCCACAGATTATCCAAACAACATCACCATTACACCGACATACATACAAAATTTACCTAGCTACAACCATTAGCATAGCTTCAGAACATTTACAAAGGAATTTAGACCGAATCAAACGAGAAGGTTTCCAATTTATCCACGATTTGGGTTAGTAAATGCCGAATTGCAACACCGGCCGAGCGAAATGCCAAATTGACCTTTGAACTGCTCGCCAAATTGGGCCATTATGGTCTTTAAATTGTTAGACGGTGTTTGTTTGATAATTCTGTTTATGACTTTTATCACATCTGCGTAGTTAGCGAATTGAGCAAAACAAAGCTAATAATAAGGAATGATCTACTTAGAAAATCTACCGACATAATAAATACAAGAATAATCTTTCGGTCTTTATCGTTCATTAAATAAAACTGCGAATAAGATTTTTATTTTTTTATAATATTAATTAACACACGTAAAATGAAGGCTTGATTTGATAGCCTTTTTAACTCGATAAACTATGAACCTTAATAAACCAGCTTTCCTTTATACGATTCATCTATTATCTACATTCTAGAAACAACTTAAGTATTTAGGTATCATGTATATTTTCAACCGAATTCAAAAAGGAGGAGGATCTCAATTCGACCCGTATGTTTTTTTTCTATGTTTAAGCAAATCTTTTTTCGGCGTATAGGTCAATAACTCAAGGGTGGTCCCATTTAAATTTAATAATAATAAAACTACAGTCTACTAAGTCCCATTTAAATTTAATAATAAGGTTAGAAAATTGGGGATGAACTTTTTTATAGGCAATATCTCCGCCGATTATGAACCAATTTGAACGATTATTTTTTTGTTGAATAGGTAGGTTTTATTTTAAGTTCATTATTGACATTTAACACAATTTCATTCGAATATTCCTGGCGGGCAACACATTTTTGGGACCGTTCGACTGTTCAACAGTGTAGTTCGTGAAAGCAGGCTCATTCCTGCTCCTAATCGTTTGCCCTTTCTATAATAAAGGAGTCTGACAGCTAGTTTGAAATAGATCTCTGATCTGTCAAACCTATTGACATAACAGCCAAGTATGTAGGACGATATCATGTTCGATGTATGCCCTGTGCACAGAGAAAGGCTGTTCCGTTCTGATTGCTCTAGTTTCGCTTTTACCGCCATAAGTGTTCCTGCTTGGGAATCTGAGGAGATTAACGTCGTTTTAGAAGAGAAAATGTGAAGGTTACGTTACGTTAAGTCTGTAAGATTTTTTAAAATATTCTATTGTATTTATGATGAAATAGCAAAGGATCGCTTATAAGCCTGCGACCGTAACTGCCAGTATCTTGAGCTCCATTACCAAACATTGGTTAAGCTCTTTCAATAAAGATTAAAAAAAAATTGCCAGTGTCAAAGTGACAGGAAAACAAACTGAAAAAGTTTGAAAATAAATATACATTTTATTACTTCCAACTCGTATTACCTGCAACAAGACAAAACAGGACATCACATCAATAATCTAACTACAACATTTAAAAACTTACAAATATATCACAATTTTATATTACACTTATAATATTAATTGTGATATATTTGTATATAATACAAATTAGTCTGATCAAGGCAGAATTAGTACCTATATAACAATTTTTAAAATATAAATTATGTATTAGTAAAATGTAGACAGAAATGTCTATGTCATTTTTCCCGCCTAAATCTTGAATCACAGTAGATTGTCAATGTCAAGGAGAA
The DNA here is from genome assembly GCA_026213755.1 of Eurema hecabe. Taxonomy (NCBI): domain Eukaryota; kingdom Metazoa; phylum Arthropoda; class Insecta; order Lepidoptera; family Pieridae; genus Terias; species Terias hecabe. The sequence goes on from JADANM010006423.1 coordinate 1,773,728, forward strand.
TAAAATAAAATCTGCATTGGATTAATAATTCCATTCTAACAATATTCTCTTTAAATTCTTTTGTTATGTTTATTTTTACAAAGTTTATTCAGCGTTTACAAAAGAAAGAGATTTAGGGATTACTATTAGCACCTCTTGTGGTTGTGACACTTAAAGTAAATGACTAACGAAACAATTAGCGCGTCGCCAATGAACGCGAATGAAAATGGCGCGACTTCGCGACTGGCAACTACGTTACACTTACATCACGACATGTATCTTACTGTAAATTAAATTATTACTAAAACAAATGATTGCATTCGTTTTTTACATAATATATACTTTAAAGTTGAAGAATAAAAATAATATTGGGAGGCCAAAAAGAAGGTTCATTTCGGTCGTCCATGTTTAAGTGCCTGTTATATTTCTCATCATTGGAGTTAGTATAGTGTACGTATTCTAGGATTATATATGACGTATATAGTTTTATGTATTTTTCTTGTCGGAGGGAAATCCTCTTAAGATAGCGGCCCACCTCGGGGAGGTTATGTCGGAATCGCGCGTGGCGTATGACCACTACCGATTAAAACCCCTTCATACAGCAAAGGACTGGATCAAAGAGTAGGATTAACTTCATAGTTCCAACTTATCGCTTAAATAGCCAAACCAACTTAAATACACGAAATAATAAACTTAAAAAATAAGATGGGAATAAATTCTCAAATTATAACCTCAAAAAAGTTATGTTTTATCTATCGCGTATGATACGATATAATCTGTAATGCTAGACGGTCTTCCCGCGCAAATCTCACTTCCTCAATCAACTCGTGGCGCAACAATAAACGATTCGTCTCAATTTGCACGCTCTCAAATCATCTGAACATTTTTAATTGTCATTATGAATGATACTGGCAACTTTTTTTAAATTTATTTTTAAAGAATGTGATTAAAAAAAGTATTGTTAATGGCGGTTTTTACAAATTAATGAGTGATTTCTACCATTATTTATACTATTTTACATTATAAATTTAGACAATCACAAAGATAGTTCAAAGTTTCGCAATTTAAAATCCTTAAATGATTTTTAGTTTCTATATTTTCTTGGCAGAGAGGTGGACAACATTGTTTCGCGTCACGAAGGTATAAAGATGATTTTTAACTGTAACCCAAGTCCTTAAATTCGTGTAATAATCATCTACATGTGTACCTATTAAATTTATATATCTCCTATATTTCTGACCCTCTACGACGGAAATATATGTGACAATTATAAATCTTATTAAAGTTATTAGTATTAGTGCTTGATGAGTTCATTGCAAAATTATTTTATAATAGCACCAATCTTAAGTACAGAATTCTCGCATCGAGCTGATTCTGTTTATTCTTTACTAGCCTTCCTCTATCTGATAAAAAAACGATAAAACAGGGTTCAGTAGTTTTAAATCTTTAAAACATACAAAGGGACAATCAAACAAAGCGAGTTGTTTTATACTATGTAATGATGATTATGTTAACGTTTTAGGAAGAACTAAAGTTAAGTGATTGAGCGCAGATGTAATCTTTAGTGAAATCGAATACATCATACACCAATGCCAAATAAGAATATAATTGACAACGCATGCGATGTCTTAATATTACGATTATTTTAATTAGCAATAATGTGTTTCGAATATTCTCTACTAGCTGTGGTTCGCGGTCTTACCCGTTAATATTCGATTCCTGGTGCAATACCGGGATAAAAAAGTATGATTTATGCTACGCGCTTGTCAAATTTCAAAATAATCATTTAAAATATCAACCTCTCTTTCAGAGTTTCTCCTGCAGTGATTTAAATATTCTTCTATTTTTATTGTTAAAATTTAAACGAATGCTTTATTTTACATACTAAAGCGATTACTGTTTTGATTATCATTTTTGTGATCGTGTTTTATAGTAGTAGTCTGTTATTATTTTAAAAACCGTCACTTGTATTTTTTTATTCACAAAAAAAAACTCAGAAATCCGAAATAGTCTGTGGTTCTTCCTGGAAACATTATTTGACATTGACACATGACGTGACATTTCTTAGCACTTTTATCTATGTGTTATCTATGGCACAGTTATCTATGGATGGTGGTGCCTTTGGTACATCAAAATGGTCGTCAATCATAAATGCATAGGTATTGTTCCTTAACCTGTCCAAACTCTTTCAGTTTGTTTTCCTGTCACTTACACTGGCAGTTAAGGTCGCAGGCTTATAAGCGATCCTTTGCCATTTCATCATAAATAGAATAGAATAGAAGATGGCCACTATCTTCAAAATAAATAGCATAAACTCCAAACTCAAAGATACAAACGATAACAATAAACAGATTTCGATTCGAGCCGCAAATCGTTCTCACAATTGTTCTATACTTTCACTGCTGAGCGTTATGACTTGTCTTTAAACGATGCAATTGTTATTTCAAATTTTCAATTTCAATTTCAAATTTCAATTTCAAAATAATTTATTCACTTAAATCACCTTGTGATATTTATGAACGTCAAAACTAAAAATATAGATCAATACAGACATGTCGTTGCAGCCACACAATCTGCTTTGTCCAAAGCATTACGTTATTGCAAAAAAATATAAAATTATTTTGCCGTCTGTCTGTTTCAATCTATAAACGCCTGTTTCCCAAGGGTTACTCAATAGTCTTACCTATTAATAGGTACATTTTATTATTATAAACGCGAATGTTTATAAAATGCGTATCTAAAATATATGTGTAGCATACAAAGTTTTGTATTTTTATAAGCAACGAATAAACTCATAGCACTGGATCGCATTTTCATTTGATTTTTCATTTGAAATCTACATTATCACTGAGTGACTAACGGCCAAATACTCATACGCAAATTCAATTTAAGCACGCCTTAAGTCGTAATTTTGACAGAATTGTATGGCGAACTGTCAAATCGGACCGGTTTAAGTTGTACTAAAATTTAAGTTGCGCTTCAGTATTCCGGCAATAAACTATATTTATACTTTGCATCCCGGTAATTTTCCGGGAACGGGACCAACGCGGGTAAAACCGCCGGGTATTGCTAGTTAGTCAATAAAAAACAAAGGATCTCGAGGCTGGAGTTCCTAGAGAAGTAACAACTTCAATTATGGTACGCGTCATTTATGTTTAGCGCTGGAGGAGAATAGCTGCGCACCGGTAGAATCGCGCTCGTAATTGACGTATTGGTGCGAGAAAGACAACATGGCTGGGACAACCAATCAACGCTCGCGCACCCGACGATCTCGCGCCCCGCGCGCCGCGTCGTTACATCGATACCGTATTTTTGACTTCTGCGCAGGTTTCGTTCAGCGCTAAAGATTCGTGACGCGTACTATACAAAAAAAACACTCTAGTTTTAGCAAATAATTTGTGGCGCTTATAGTTAGCGTTAGACGTAGTGTCCTAATCTACTTTAGTTCAATCAATTGACTTCGCCAATTGAATAACGATTCGTTGCGAGACAGTTTCTATCCCTGCGGACTCAACCCACAAGTGCAATTAATGATTTATGAGTTTATGACTACAGGTCAATGATCCTGTAGCGAGTTGCAACAAATTTTGACTTTAATACAACTTAACGAAAAACTATAGACATTTCATTACTTATAAGAATACATATTTTACAAATACCTTGTCCTAATTAAGCCATTTTGCCAAGGTAGGTTAATTTTTTTTGTGTGATATCGGGCATCGACCATTTGGCGCTGCTATGCGATCACACGTGTCATCATTACAATAATAATGACTGTAATGAATATATTCCCGGCTTTAAAAATGGGGGAAGAGGGATTGATTTAGGATAGGCGAAAAAGAGAGATAAATACTAGCGCTGCTAATATTACAAGGCGTTATAAAAATAATAATTTATTGTAAGAATAGTATGATTCATGGCTTATGAAGAAAATTATAGTTAAAAAAATCGACTAAAATATAACATTTTATCAGAGCCACTCAACTTTAAAGACTCTATAGAAAGCTTAATCATTCGTAAACATCACGATGATGAAGATGAATACATATAAATAACGTACAACACGGCGCGGCGGCTCCTATTTTTTCATAATATCACAGCTAGTCCTATATCAAAACACTGGAACCTCTAAGCAATGAACGGGCTTGTAATAGCACTTCTAAGGACGAAAACGTGAACACGTGCGTCCGGACTCCGGTGACACGTGTGCAGTGCGTGCTTGTACACCCATCGATAAGATTGTTTATTCAACCAAGCGTGGTCTAGGAAGCTAATTGTTCGAGTAAAACAACCCCGTTGTTTATCTG
>JADANM010006423.1:1795445-1808732 GCA_026213755.1 Eurema hecabe
CGTGGAGTTGCGGAAACTAGCCCGTGTTACCTATACCTATACCTATACCAAGTACAGAACGTTCCAGAAAATCATCATATTTAATATTCTGATGTATCTGATCATTCCCTCGTGTCGCTCCAAGTGAGGATCAACGATTTATGGGCTATGAAGGAATATAATAATCAATAATAATTAATATTTAGGTAGATGGTTGAATTAAATATAGTCTTATTAAACGCAAAGACTAGCCCTTTTTTGATTGTTTAATTATTTTTTATATTGTATCTTTTTCAGTTAATCAATTTTGTTTCTTCTTTATCATTTAATATATAACCGTTAGACTAATAACTGACTAATATTGCTTGTAGATAACAAAGCTAATAGACCGAGCGATGGAAGAAGAAGCCCGCATCCAGTTGGCGTCGGAGCGGCGCGTGCGCCTCGACGCGGCGGACACGCTGCGGCGTCGCGTCGGGTTGTTATACGCGCAGAGGAAGGAAGACGACGCGAACAAACGTCGCGGCGCCATCTTGCGGGACGCTTCTAAGGTAGTTTATGATATATGATATGATAAAACTTTATTCATACGCTGAAACGTATATTGTTTTTCTGTATGCGAGACAATCAAGCGAAACAACGCCGTTATTTTAAGAGGCGCTTCTAAGGTTCATGGCTTGGAATAATGAGTCACAGATGCAATAAATAAACGACGCGACGTGTAGCCTGTATCCTAGCTGCGAAGCTACATAAATGTAGAGATGTTAAGTGTTGTTACTTTGTGCGTAGAATAAACGCCTTAGTTGCTATCTTTAGATATGTTTTTAAGGTTATATATTATAAAATAGTAGTATAGTAGTAGTTAGGTATATTAGTTTCCAATTTTATTTTATTGAAGCTTAGTTTAGCACAAAACTGACAGGATTATCATCGTGTCGTGAATTCTACTTCACTTTGTAATTATTATATCTTGCATTTGCGATAATACTACATACATTGCTTTTAAACCTCAATTAACATTTTGATTCGATGATTATTTTTTTACTCCACAGAAGGTAGCAATAAACAACGCGCTGAGCAGCTGGGAGACGTCACTACAGCGCCACGAGCTGGCAACACAGGATGCGGCGAGGCGCGCGGTGTACGCCACGCAGCATGCTATGAAGCGCGCGCGCAGTACGCGTCTGGCGCGCACCATGGACAGACGTCGCGCGAGAGCCAGGCGCGTGGCTGCGGTCACTGAACTCATGAGAGAAGCTCTGAGGAGCCAGTGAGTTCTCTGCGCTGTTCCAAGTCAAGGTGGAACAATAATTGAACATAAAGGTATAAAAATATCAATTTTTACTAGATCACAACTAGCCATTGGCACTAAAGCTGTATATTTTTTGACCACGACTGACATGTGACCCCTGGTGAAAGCTGGATCCGCCACTGTAAGGCTATATATATACCTAGTTTTCCAATTTCAGAGCATAGTGCGACGCAATGGCGCACAATACTGAGCTAATTGGAACGTGATTTATTTTTAATCTGATAGTGCTCGATTGTGCGAAGCGTGGCTGTAGTGGAACATTCAACGTTGAGCTTTCTGCCGCATAGCTCTAGCGCTATAATTGGAAAATTAGGATAATCATTACACAGTTGATTTAAGTAATTCTAGTAATTAAATTAGCTTTCTAATTATAACTGTTACATTTTTAATTATAACTGTATGGCTATTCCAACTCATATGATATATCTATCTGAAAAAAGGTTATATATATTTAATTGTCGAGAAAAGGATTTTTTGGCGAGAAAAACCATAGATTACTAGTGAAAAATATTGTAAAAACGTCTGTCTTATGAAGTTTAATCGTTATTTCTGTTTCGAGCCAAATTATTCCAAAGTGTTGTATTTATAATGAGTTTTTACAACTACCTCACAAATAATGTAAAATAAAACTTCAAAAATACCTACATGTAATAAAAATATATTAAGTGACTAGATCAAATTGTCTTATTTGCTACCCTTTTTAATCTGCCGAGAGTCTAAATGAGTATGAACGTATTCTATGGAATTACGCTTGACACCAATTTGATAAACATCAAACTACCTTCAAAATGAAACTATTCTCAGATAAGATCATTAAATTTTTGACCTTATTACAAAGACTTAAACTTCATTCAAATTGAATGGAAATTAATCTAAAAATACAGCAAGTCGCGTAGCGTATCCATTAAAAAGCTTATGTAAGTGTGAACGTTTGTATTTTTTATGTAATAAACAAAAAAATTGCAAAAACCATGAGAAAAAAAGGACCAAGAATAACTCTGAGGCTCCATGCGTTCTAAAATCCCAATGCATTTTTTCCTGTTTTGCTATTTGCAGATTAAAAAAGTCTCAAATATGTCCGTGAGGACTGTTATTTAATCAAAACAAAAATGCTTTACAATTCTTCTGTTTCTCGAAAGTTCTTGGTAGCAGCAGCTAATGTGGCCTTGGCTTGTCTATACTGCTTCAGTACAGCATCAGCTCCTTGCAGTACGTTCGACCCTGAGGGTATGGACATTATGTTGGTAGGAGAATGAGATTGAGATATCGTACTCCATAGGACTGATAGAGACCCTGTGGTGGTTGTTTTATAGTTCGTTATCTGAAAGAAGAGAAAAATAGCTATTAATTGGAGAATAGAGAATCTGTATTAAGAACTAGCTCGCCTGACGGACATAAATACTACACCTACTTTTCTGTGCTAAAGAACCTCTCGTACTTCAAGAAATGTTCTAAAAAAAATAATCGAAATCGGTGTACCTGCTCCATAACTCGAGCAGGTACTTACACTTAGAGCAACATATTTGGCGATTTATTTTTACATTATTGACGTGCTGGTGCTTATGTACGCATGTGTGTGTGTGTGTGTGTAATTAGTGATAATTTTAAAAAAGTGACTTTAGACCACTAGATGGCGCTGAGCTCAACATACCGACTCTGAATTAAAATTATTGCCATAATATATGATATATTTTAACGAAAACTTCTCCTAAAATAATTTAAGAACGTATTCTTTTTGAAGATAACACTGTTATTATTATGCCAAAATTCCCAATAATTAAAAGCTATAATTTCTAAATTTATGCTAGCACTGCATTGCTTATGGGTTTCTCTTACCATCAGGAGTGCGTCCAGCTCGTCTCACCACTTCATCACATAAAAAAATAGATACATTTAAACAAACGATTATGACGACCGCTTGGCGCAGTGGTAGCACAACTGCTTTCTGCGCGAAGGGTCGTGGGTTCGATCGATCGAAATATATTTGTAATTTACATTTGTATTTTTCTGGGGTCTGGGTGTTGCCATGTATTGTATGTATGTATTTACAAAAGAAAAGTTTGTATATGTAATTTATTCCGTTATCTAATTGCCATAACACAAGCTTTCTGCTTAGCTTGGAACTAGATGGCGCTGTGTATAAATGTCCTGAAAATATTTATTTATTATTTAAACTTACAAATAGCTGCGGCTTCTCTAACACCTCAAGATCTTCAAGCAAATGGCATCCACCGACAAAGAATCTTCTACTTTTCGCATCTATATCGTTAATCTCTTCTGGTCTAGAGCAGGACAGCTGCTGCTTGAAATAGCCCGGTCTGGGTGAGAAAGTGAGATAGGTATACCCTTCCGTTCTATGCCTTCCCCAACTGTCTAGCGATATGACTTCGAAGAAGACTTTTATTGGAGTATCTGAAAATGAAAATATATTTTTGTAACACATAAAAATCATCTGCTGTGACTGTCTGACTATCTCTTCAAATAATAAGATATAACTAAGAATTAATTTTCAGATTTTTACTATACCTATGCTATCTTCCCTGCTCTAGGAAGCTAGTTAAGTTAGCAGGAAATATTTTCAACTTGACACAATATAGAAAACCATACCTATATCATCCGCAGAAACATCCATTTCCAACTCTATGGTATGACCAAACATCCACTGATTGTCATCCGCTGCCAGACATTCTGTTACATGTGTTCGACCAGTCAGATCATTTGAACATTGGACACCTTCTGGAATCTAAAATATACATTATTATTATTGGCTTTTAAAATGTGGATATATGTATATACTTTTTGACAAACTATATTCGACTTGACGACGTATATGCGTGCGTCACACACATGTGTGTGTGTGCGTGTGTGTGTATATGTATGTGTGTGAGTGCGCGTGTGTGTGTGTGTGTGTGTATGTGTGTGTATGTGCGTGTATGTGTGTGTGTGTGTGTGTGTGTGTGTGTGCGTGTGTGTGCGTGTTTGTGTGCGTGTAACTTGTGAGAATCAGACTTTTTCCTCCCTTCTTTGATTTAACTCCCTTTCTTCAAAACATATAATTACTATTATATTTCTTAAGATGCCAACCTACCTTTATATGATATTCAATATATAGATTATCCATTTCAAAGTTCGTAGCCGACGCAATTTCCAGTGTTATAAATACTCTCTTACATCCAAGCGGTGGTAGGGTGAATGGTAACATATATTTTTTCTTCTTTTCCCATTTACTGTGTAATTTATCTAGCTAAAATAATATTTAAATTAATTAAATTCATTAAATAAAATTTAATCTATATAGTTTACTAGCTGTGCCCCGGGGTTTCACCCGCGTAGCCCCTCTTTCCGGGGCAATACTGGAATATAAAGTATCCTATCTGTTTATCCAGGGTATCACCTATCTACATTCCACATACTAAATTTCAACTAAATCCGCAGTCATTTTTGCGTGAAACAATAACAGACTAAATCTACATCCATACATACAATCTCACAGACATTCACTATTAGTAGTATAGGATTGTAGGATTGTCTGTATTATGTAATATGTTCATAATTATAAATCCTCTTTGATATGCTATCATGAAAAACTTACTGGACTAATGTTCATGAAATTTTGACGCTCTTGAACATATAAGAATGAACATTGGCTTATTAACGATATTTATTGAATTGTTTCAATGCTAGCAAAGCTGTGGATAAAAGCTCATCATTACAGAGTATAACACAAAGTCACTTTCGTCTGTCTGTAATTATTTTTCTAAAATCTTTAAAACTCAAACTGAACTAGTTATAAATTAATTGCAAGGGGTAAAGTGGGTAGTTAGTAATAATGCTTTGCATAGAATATGTATTCAGTACCAACTACACACAAGGACATTAAACATCTAAATATTACAATATCTATTATTTCTGGACATAATAAGTAACAACCAAGATATTGTTTGAGCATTATCATCAACATGAGCTAATCATGTATATTTCAGCAGTGTGAAAAAACTGCTGGCGTTCTTCAATGACCTGGGGTGGATCGAATGAGATCCCCCTTAGACACTAGAAAAACACAAATGTGTACAATATATTGTTCCAGTATGTAACTATATGCAAAAACCGGGCCTTGACGTGGAGTTGCGGATACCAGTCTGTGCTACCATACCTCATGTAAAGTGGGAGGAAATAAATTATTATTGGAATTTGACGACCTCTTGGAGTAATGATAACACAACTGCGCTAAGGGTTGTGGGTTAAATTCCCACACTGGAAAAATATATTGTACTTTACATTTGTGTTTTTCTAGGGTCTAGGTGTTGCTATGTATTATATGTATGTATTTACAAAAAAAAAGTATGTATATGTAATTTATTCCGTTATCTAGTTGCAATAATATAAGCTTCGGATTAGCTTGGAACTAGATGGCGCTGTGAATCAATGTCCTGAAAATATTTTTTATTACCAAATCAGATAATTCTTCAGAGCATCCTTCTAACCCAAAATCAATGTCTACAAAATATTCCAAATTAAGTTCCCCCGAAGAACTTTCAATTGTATATGGGTTTGATGTATTATTCATATCTGGGAACATCATAATATAGTTTTCTCTTGAATTGAAATACAAAGATAGGAGCAGACACTGATCTCTGTATATTATATTGTATTCTCTGAAAATGAGAAATTTAATATATATAGATTACAAGTAACTTTGTTTGTCCGCGATTGAGTCTTAAACTACTGATTTTAAATTAAATTTGCACAACATGTGTAGTTTGATCCATCTTAAAAGATAGGATAGCTTACATCATAGTAAATGCAAGCGAAACTGGGGAAATTCTCTATTAATATAATATTTTTTAGAAATAAACACGCAGGAGAAGACTCGGTAGATTTTTCACTTTTCCACAAAAATAAATATCTGAATATTTAAATTATTATTGGCTTTTACAATATAGTTATTTTACATAAACAATGCTTAAAACTAGGCAGGTAAAATTAATTTAGGTGTAAAGGTTGGAAGTGATTTCTTTTAAGCTACCTGAAATGATTTAACAACATTGTATAGTCATCTCCAAAAAACACCTATATACCTACCTATACCGAGTTGATATGTCCGAACGGATTTTTTTTAAACTGCATATACTTAGTATGATTTCCAGACGATACCCCAAAAATCAATTAAATTGGACCAGTAGTTTGGTCACAAATGATGCTTAAGTTTTTATTGAATTTGAACACGATGTATTTTTTCTAAAAAGTTATCTACGTTTATACCTATCGTCGCTCGCCCCGCGCCCGCTCGTCTACGTCATCATCGGCCGGCGCGCGGTACAACTACCTACGCGACGTTGCCAAACTTCTTGAGGTCAGTGAATTTTATTTACAAATGGCGTTACTTTTTTCTCTAAATTATAATATATTTAGTTTGTTCCGAAAAAACAAAAACCTTATTTTTGTCACTATTTTTTTTTTATCAGTTTCTAATTAATACTAAACGCGGTTAGTACACGTAGTATAATTTAATGCCCCTCAGTCGTATCAACTCAGTATAAAGAAACAACAACTTTACTAACTAAACAAAACAACTTAATACTTACTCGTCATATTTTGAATTATCATACAGTATATGCATTGCTATCCAATTATCATTTTCCCTTGAATTTTCTTTACTTACATACAAACCTCCAGCCTCAAAATCACCTAACTTTAAGTTTTCTAAACATCTTGTTAAATTAATGATACCAGAATCATATAATGGTTTATTAACCGGCAAAGGAAGGAAACAATCTTCATTTATATATGTATAAACTTTTTGACCTACAGCATTTTCTTTTATCCTATTGTGTAAATTCAAGTCCCATTCTGAAGAACAGTTATGAATATCAGAATATTTTTTAATCTCAAAGCTACTGAAAACTTTGGCTTGCCATTTGAAATCATACTCTTGTGCATTGTTGATTATATTTTTTTTATTTGATGAAAATGATGATGAGATGTCTTCCAATCTTGGCAGTGTAACTATATTTGCTCTTGACTGTATTTTTATTCTGAAAGAAGTAATTTTTTACTTTATATATTTAGTACATATGTATATTGAAATAATATGGGGCAATATTGTATATGGATTTAAATAATAATAAATATTTCAAGAAGTTCAATGAATGTTAAAATGATACCTAAATGTTAACTTATCCACCGCTTCTTTCAACCAGTAAGTATTAGAAAACTTATTCGTTTTCGTAAAATCGTTCATTTCTTTAAATTAAAAATGCAAATAGATATGAGTTATTTGGAAAACCCTAGTTTAAATTAATTATTTACAGCTTATGCAAACCCTTAAAAAAATTAAAGAAGGTTTATGTACTTCTACTAGGTGTAAGTATCTTGAAAGTAAACAAACTCATTCTAACTATTAAATATTTTCTTACTTTTCAGTGTTAGCGGTTATGTTTTTAATTTTCAGTCAGTAACCACAACAATAAAAGTTTACATCACATGATCACCATGACAACTGAAAACTCTTTTTCTAAGCAGTGCACAATACTCATAAATAATTCAAAAATATGAAATGTCATTGGTTTTCAATTACAGAGCATTGTGCGACATTTCCATCAATGTCAAGTTAAAGAAAAACATTCGATAATTTTCTGACACTGCACATGTAACTACACGCATCCAGCAAAAGCACTTTTAGTACTTTTAAAAGTTCTCGAAATATGAAAGACGAAAGGTGTAGTTAAAATATTCAACGTGAAGTTTTTCAATATAGCATTATTCCGTATAATGTTGAATAATGCTATATTGAAAAACTAGAATTTTTCTTAATTGAATTAAACATATTGTATAGTATATACATATTGTATATATAAAAATTTAACACGAATAAATGAGGTGTAATTTTTCATCTCTTTCAAAATAAATTAAATATTCTATCACTATTCTATAGTCTGTATATGTCACAACGTCATGATAGAACGTAATGTCAAACAGTCAAACCCTTAACCCGTCGCACACTTGAGTTTAATGACAAAAGACAGTGTGTATAACGGTAATCTGTCGGTGTAGGCGTGAATTTTCAAGCGGCGTTATCAGTAATATAAACACGGATACAACGAATAATCATTACTTTATCCAGAAAATCGCTATCTTATCGCATATTTGCAATAAATCGATCGGGTTCGTTTAAATGTGAGCCGATGTACCGTTCTGTGCTAAGAAGAGATTTAAAGCGAATTTAAATAGCAAGTTCTTTGCAAGTTTTCGGGAAAATGTCGGTTCAAAGGGAAACCTCTGTTTCTATACCACTTACTCCTACAAGATCAGATTTGTATTGGCGAAGAATATTTAATAAGGTAAGATTACAGATTCAAAACTAACATTTTTATTTATATTATTATCGTATTATTGTCAGTAATGAAATTGTGTCGGTCAAAGTTCCCACGAAGTGAAAGTAATATACGTTTATGTAAAGAATGACCAATTTTTTCTTAATTTACGAAATCGTTTTAACATCCTCTTTATTTATAAAAGCTAATAAATAATACACAATACGATGAATGAATGGGCGAGGTATATTATTTATGATGTTATTGTGTTATGGAATATCTAATCTACATTAAATAAGAACTCTATACTGATTTGTGAATAAATCACATAATAACACTAAATTACTATTAAATATTTGCTGCTGAAAAGCCTGAAAGCACACAGTGTTATTTTTAAATAAATAATAACCCTAAATAGTATTAATTTTATATCTTTATTACATTTTGATGATAATTTGTTTACATAACCATAAACCAATGGTGGATCCATTAACACAAAAAAGGGGGGTGGGTCATAATACCCTAAGCTGCTTCCAAGACTTAGACGGACCACTAGATTAGTTCGATTGAACATGATGATTTTATTTACCTTTATAATATCTTGTTATTAATAAAATTAAATACATACTTTTTCCTTGTATCTATATTTATCAAAATTAAATTACAAATTCATGATCTGTCCTTGCCATATACAATGTAAAAATAGTATTCATTATCAAAATATATAATTATTTTTAGTAATTGTAATATTGGGATTATAAATTAATAATCAAGTCTTTCCAGTAATAGTGTAAATGAAACTTTCATTGAATTAGGAATGCAACCTAAAAACAGTAACCCACATTGCGATTAGAAATAGAATTCACAGCACAATTGATGTAATTCATCGGGCTATTTCCACACTACCAATATTGGCAGAATGCCACCATAGTACATTACATTAAGTAGTAAAAAGTAAGAGAGACATATAAAAAAGTAATAAATTTGTCAATTAGTAATTTGAGGTTTGTTTTGGGTAATAAAAATAATGATGGTTTACTGTGGATCTGTCTGAAAAGAATTATGTTAAATTTTTTTGGTTTATTTATTTTTATATATATATTAAAGAAAACCTATGTACTCAAAAACACTAACAATAATTACCTAGATTAAATAATTCATTGTTACTAACACATTAACTAATTATTTTTATGGGCTAGTTTTTTAGCAATTTATGTAAAAAGGAAAAGCCTGAAATAAACATATTTTATTGAATTTATTTTTACATTAATAGTTTTATGCATGAATAGTGGATGTAATCAAATGTAATTACATCTCAAACCAATCCGATTTAGCAGTCTGCAATACAAACATGTCAAAATTACTAGTCTTAAGGTGTGCATAAATCTGATTTGCATATGAGTATTTATTATTTGGCTGTTAGTCTAGGTTTGTTAACTAGTTATTCTCAGGACGCTGGTTTTCGTAACTTGAATTCGTTCATATTGCACCTGTTACTTGCCCTGCATTTCCCCTTTTTTCTCTCCGTAAGAACCGTCTTTGTACTTCAAGGATTCTTAAATAAACTTTATTATAGAAATGAATTTAGCTGTTCATGAACTATGTACTTTCTTCGACCGCAATGTTGCTTACCATTAGACGACCTGTGATCAAGCGTTTGACTATCACAGTATAAAAAAAATTACTTAGCAACACATTTCAACTTAGTTATATTTTTTTGTAGTATAGTAGCATAACCACAAAATTGTTTTTAACACAGTAAAACTTCGGGGCATAGTTTATAATAGTGCATTATACAAATTCGGTTTTGTTGGAAATTAAATACTTAGCCAATAATAATAAACAAAATAAATCCAGCACTGAAGAGAACACATAGACTTGTCTCAAAGAAAACGCTAACGAATTCGAAGCTATTTTTAGATCGAAATAGATTCAATATAAAAATATCGATAACCAGCGCAAATGAGTCAGAGGAATTTTTCATTTTTGTCCGTAACAGCGAGTGGTGAATCATGGACTTTTTCGATGTTTCTCGCTCTTACGAAGGCATGTAGAATTTAAAATAGAATAAAATTACGTAAGCACTTTTAAGCTAGCACTTTATATTATAATTGAAGTATAAAGGGGTTGTAAACAGTATTAGACCCAAGTTATCTACATAGGTGTAGGAATATATTAGATGCAAATGCACAAAAAGCACTTCTTGAAAATTTGTTACAATAAAATAGAAACCTCCATATCTGTCCTTCTCTTTCATACGTTTCAAAATATCCTCCCCGACGCTTTTTCTCGATCAATATTCATATATTTTGTTTAAGTAATAAACACCTGAAAAAATAAAACTTGAAAATACACAAAAATGATTTATATTAGTATTAGGTAGAAAAATATTTTAAACCCGTCTTAGAACAAACTTTAAAGACTTAACAAGACATAGAAAAAATAAAAAAAACAATTTGAATTATAAATTCGATGTTGTAACTAAAATTCCCAATATGTAAGAAATATCTTTAAAATCACACGTGATTCGCATCGGATTTTCCTTGTAAGATCACGATACTTACAGCTGTTGTTTTAACTATAAAACATGTATAATAGGCACACTATTATGACGGGAATAAATAACATGGAAACTAAAAATATATATCTAATTCTATACGTAAAACTTAGATCTGAAACCTACACTACATATTTATCAGCATTTCTTATTGAAATATTCTTATTGGGAGAATAATGTTAATCGCTACGTGTTATATATTCTCTTCTCCAAATGTAATCGTCATCGACATCGAAAAATTTTGTAATTCATAAAGAATTCGATTGAATATCAGTTTATCGTATCGAAACATAACTAATACGTTTTTAATTCGAATTTGCTCAAAAACGAATCGAAACTAGTCAAAATCGATTGTCTCCGAACACTGTTGTCGATTGAGTCGACTGAGGCTCTCGTAATGGCTGAATTTAACTTAAAAAAATCTCGGTCTATTGGCAACCCCGATACGATACAACACGTGAATCAATATTTTTATAGTCTCTATTTTTGTTACTACCACTGAGAGGTCATTCAATTGTATACAAACCAAATGTTTTGTTTGCTCAGTCAGGTAAACAATGATCTCAACGGTCAGTGTTTGTTTGCCGTGCGATAACTATTAACCTATTTGCTGGCTACTCATTTCGTAGGTTTAAAGGTTTTAAATCTACTATAACATTAGTCTTGAAGAATTTTTTTTCTTGCCCAAGAAAATGGTAGAAGTTGTTATTATATATGTGACTTGCTTTGCACAGTGTTATAAGAAACAGATTTACGAAATAGCTTCATAGTAAAACGATATAACAGCAAAAAATATATATAAAATTTTTACCGCGTATAAAAACAGTAGTTATCACATTAATGATAGAGGTTTTTTTCATGTTCTTCTCGTATAGTGAGAATTATAATAAATAATAATATTATTATAAGAATAATTCGTTAACACATTAATGTAATAATTTCGTTTACTAGCGATATTTATCCGTGTCTAGTCTACCTGTATGACAAAGTTGAGCTAAATACGTTCAATAATTTTTACGTGAACTAATAACAAACTATCTAACGGACAATGCTTCGCATTTAAAATATTAGTAAGGAAAGTCTAGAAAAATTGTCTTGTCTATCATTATCATTGAATAGTTTAAACTATAAAACAAAGTCGCTTTTCGTTGCCTGACATATGTATGAGATCTTTAAAACTTCGCAACCTATTTCCATGTTATTTTTCATCAAATGAAGTAATTGAAAAGGAAGGTTATAAATGCGTGCAAAGCCGGGGCTGGTCTCTAGTCTATCTATATTATATATGTATAAAAGGAGAAACTGACTGACTGACTGACATATCAACGCACAGCCTAAACGGCTAAAAGTAGGCATTTGAAATTTGGAAGGGACGTAGCTTAGGTACTCTAGAGGTAGTGCACCTCTAGAGTACCTAAGCTAAAAAAGGAATTCCCGAAATTATCATGGGGAGGGGAATTAGGGGGAAAATTCTTTTGTATGAAAAATCCAAACCGCTTAAGATAGACGCTTGAAATTTAGCATGCAGGTACCTTAGTAAACTTAAAGCTTAGTTGCAACAGGATATTGCAAAATACCTACGGGAACGGGAATTAGCGAGGGTCAAAGTTTATATGAAAATCCACGCGGACGGAGTCGCGGGCAACAGCTAGTTCTAACAGTGCACACAGTATTGTTATAAAACAGCAAGTAAAGACTGAGTGAACTATTGAGTTCACTGGTGTTTGTTTAGCCACGTAATCTATGCGGTTAATTGACCGAGATTGTGGATTTGGTATTAAGGACTAATGAATGAATCGATGAATGTAACGCTATTTCGGGAAATAATTCGGAAGTTTAATTGTGATAGGAATGTCTTCGTCACACTAGTTACTGTTAAATGGGGATGCAGAAGCTTTTGAGGATCTTTGAGGATATTTTATCTTTATTACGTTAAGAGTAAATAGTAAACGTAATAGTGTATATTTCAATGAAATTAAAACAGTTTTGATTGACGATTAGTCTAAACTTTGAACATTTTCCTATAATTTATGTATTACTTGTTTTTTTTTTTATATTTGTGTATGTGAAATAAATTATTCTTTCTTTAAAGTTTAGACAATAATCTGTTACGTGTTTTAATCATA
>JADANM010006423.1:1821834-1842368 GCA_026213755.1 Eurema hecabe
GCTAGCAATAAATATATCACCTATAATAAAAATAAATAATATTATTTTCAGGCCTACTCGTCGGTATCGGAGTACTGCGTAATTTAGAAAAGAGAAAATGGGAGAAACGCTTATGGTGGGCGGCGGTCGTTCTATATTTCTCTCTAATGATAGCCGGCATCCTAGCGAATATCTTCTGGGAATCGCACTTTCTTTAATCTGTGGTACTCTATTATCTATGGTCGAACTATGGTCTGGAGTCTGTCAAAGTCAGTCTGACAGCTTGTGACAGGCGTACCTATTTCTTACACGGGTGAAGTCTATGGTCTAAACGCTCGAGTTCCTAAGTAACTCTATGTATGATGGTCTATTTTTTTTTTCAAAATATAATTTTGTAGAAACTTATGTATTACATTCCAAGTTTTGTAAATGAGGATATTAAAACTTGCCTTTTTATTTTTAAACTTTGAAGTGACGATTAATAAGTATTCAATGGCAGCTTCAGAAATATTACCTGAAATAAATAAGTATTTTTTCAAATTGTATTATATGTACTAAATTTTTATTTGGTGGCAACTTTAAAGTATTGAAAAATTTAAAGACTGGTACTAAAATGAGCTTTTCAGTATTGAAATAAGATTTTGAAGTATTAAACATTTCAAAATTTGACGCACAAATTACAACGTTTTTCTAGTAAATAGTTCTATAAATAAGGAGAAATTTAGAAGAATTTTGTATACCTAGTAATTATTTACGGTCAATAACCCTAAGTGCCTATTTTTGTATTTATTTATTTTTTGTATGTCTGCATGTTAAGAGTGTTTTGCTCAATGTACTATAACTTTCTTGTAATTATACTCTTATTAATAATAATTATAGTAACTTAAACGTCATAAGCACATATAAACTTAAATGTATATTTTTTAAAAGAAAAACCTTTTTGGACCACCGAACATTATATAATCTAGGTTGTCAATGGTAGCTAAAATCAAAATAATATATCAATTATAAATTAAACAGTATTCTTATAATATTTGCATATCAAATGTATTAATTAATTATTTATATATATGTACTTTACCAAATTGTATATAGCAACCAATATTTATCTGAATTTTTTTTATAAATATTGCAAGTATATATTCTCAGACTTGTAGTCTGTATTTAATCAAAAATATGTATATGAAAAGA
The DNA here is from genome assembly GCA_026213755.1 of Eurema hecabe. Taxonomy (NCBI): domain Eukaryota; kingdom Metazoa; phylum Arthropoda; class Insecta; order Lepidoptera; family Pieridae; genus Terias; species Terias hecabe. Next base: position 1,823,005 of record JADANM010006423.1, read on the forward strand.
ACCTTACATTGGACAATACTATATTATTATGTTTTTTATTACCTTATTATTGGTGCGTATGTCAATTGTAAAAAAAACTTACAAATTTAATTACATTCTTTCTATAAACATATATGTAATGTGAAATACTATGAGTTTAGTTTATGCCATTTACAACTCTGAAACGGCAATATCTATTTTAATGATATTGCGTTAGATTAACTGTCAAACTATTGAAAAGGATCAACAATGACGTAAAAATAGTATAGCTTACAATACATTACATTTAACACCACTTAAGGCGTGCCTTCATTTTTATGTAAATATTTCTGTAAATATATTTCCTTGTGCTTTTTAAAGTGTGCTAAGTGATCCCAATTTATGGAAAATAAAAAAAATCTAGCATAATTTTTATTTTGATTAGTATAATTATGTTGATGTTCATAATATTTTTTACCAAATAAAAATGTACCTTAATAAGACTAAGCCATGTTATAGAAAAAAAATTACATACTCGTTTCAGTTCCCTGGACAATGTGTTTTTTATATTCAAATTAACATAAAACAATGATAATTCAGTAATTAATTATTATTTATAAAAACCGTTAAATAACTTTTCGTCAGATACATAATTCAGTCTTTATAAGTATAAATAAATGAAAATTTATTGTCTTCTGCATTTGTATGTGCAACAAACAAACGTTTTATGAAAAATATTACAATGAGAAAACAAAAGGAAGCGTCTCAGCTTGTGCCAGCCCGAAACCGAAGTCTGAGATCGTTTTCAGACGCTCCTCGCTCCCTGAAATGTTGTGCGGGAGCAGAAGGGACAGACATAGACGTAATATGGGGATTGTTTAAAAAATGCTGGTTAAAACTTAAGGAGAAGTCAAGTGTTAAATAAAATGTAAAAAAATGACTTTGTGTTCATATTTAATGTACATTAAAATATTTAGGTTTAATTTTGTATTGTGTTAAATATGTCCAATGATTATTAAAGCTGTTTCTTATAATTTTGTTGAGATTGTTATGTCATATTTATATTGTGTTTAGGTTAAGTTCCTCTGTATGTAGAATAATGGAATGTGCACAATTTTATTGTGGTTTGTAAGTTCAGTCGAAATATATGCCATTTTTTAAAAATGTTTTTTATTGAATACCAGTAATTCTAATTAACACCCAATTTATTAATATATCTATCAATAAAGTACCTATTCAAGACGTTTGTGCAAAAGCTTTAAATTTTCTATCGCTTTACTAAAATGCTCAATGCAAAATTATCTTTTTACCCGAATAAAGTTTAATGGTATTATGGTAAAGTAATATCCCGGAAGAGGAGGACTATATTTTGCTAAAACGATTTAGCAGTTTTATTGTTAATATAAACATTATTATAAAGTAAACATCCGACATCTAAAGTCGTTCAATAATTACATTACACTAGTAGTCAAATCTGGTTTATATTTCTTATTACTCTGTGAACATGTAGCGCACTGACAGCTATCAGATTAAAAGACAAATGTCAATTCGGCTTGATGACTGTCACAGCGCTGTCATGTTTTTTATGTCATCAAGTCACGTCAGCTGAAAGTCCGGGTGGAGGCGGAACGATTGTGAATTAACTTTCATTGTACTATTAGCGGATAATTTTCGGCTTGCATTCGTGTAGTCGTGTACCATGCCTACCGTGATAAGTGAACCTATTTTTGAATACTTTTTGTAACCTTATAAATTCATACCAATTAAAAGTTAAAACCCACTACAAAAATGACTGCAAAATACAAGTTCGTGTTTTTGTTATTTATTTTTCTAATAAGTGAATGTGTGCCCAGATCTATAGAGGATGACGAAGAACCGTTTCTCAGTAACCCGAAGTACACGAACTACGATGATTTGGTGAAGTTGTTTGATAAATTGGAGACGGCGTATCCGGAATTGGCTAAGGTTTATTCGATTGGAAAGTCGGTTGAAGGTCGGCAACTGTTGGTGATACAGATTAGTGAGGGTGTGAAAAATGTGCATCCGGACAGGCCTTCTTTTAAATACGTCGCAAATATGCATGGCGACGAATCCGTCGGCAGAGAACTGGTCATATACCTGACCAGGTATCTGCTCCTTAACTACGGCAAAGACGACCGGGTGACTAAACTAGTTAACTCTACGGATATACATATAATGCCGTCTCTGAATCCTGATGGATTTGAAGCTAGCAAGGTAATTAGACAACAATATCATTCATTATTTGTATAGACTTTTATTTTTAAAAGGTAAGTTTGCGAAATAATCTCTACACAAGCAATATCAATAAACAGCAAATTTCTCAATGCATATTTTTTTATGATAACATTAAAAAATTACCAATACTTACAAATATTATCTATAATATTAGGGAAATCCCTGACTTGGATTCTGTGACCTTAAGATAGTCAGTATCAACATTATGAAGAGATTATTTTTTAAAAGAAATGTAAACAGTACATTTACATTTTTTTCACTATAAATGTATAGCGTCAAGCATCATTTACTTTAGCAAAACTTATAAATTTTAAATTCTTAAGTATAATTTATCAATGCAAAATGCTTAGGCTATGAATGATCATCCATACAAATATCTGTCTGTCTTTCCATCACACTAAAACTACTGAACAAAATTTTATACACAGATGGTCTAAAGCCTGAGAAAGAGCATAGGCTACTTTTTAACTGGAAAAAAGGGTTAAAATTTTATATGAAAGCCCACGAACAGAGTCGTGGGTAGCAGCTAGTTTAATACAAATTAAATTTCAGTACTGCTAGGGAAATATAAAATTATGCAGATAATACTTCAGTACTAAACTCTTGATAAACTAATTAGTTAATATTTAGGACAGAAACAATGCAAGTAAAAGTCTGGTATAATTTTTCGGGGTATTCTTATAGGCAAATTATTTTTATTTACGTGTAACTTATTAATTTATAATTTCCTTGTTCACATTTCCTCTCATTCCATCTTGTAATTCAAATAGTACTATATTTAAGAATAAGTATACTTAATAATAATAATTCAAATAATATTCAGATCAATAATAATAATGTCTGAAGCAGTACCCTTTAAGATAAACAATATTATATTTATATAAGATCTGCACACAATATTCTTGACCCGTGAACATTTATCAATGCCCTTTGCAAGTGTTTGTTACCACTGCTCTGTAGAGTTACTTAGTTAATTTATATCTAAAATAGCTGTAGTTTTACCAGCCTACATATGTTTCTATGGCATAAACATAACATATCACATTTATAATATTATTAGCTGTTGTCCGCGACTCCATCTGTGTGGACTTTTATATAAACTTTAACCCCCCTTCTCCCATTTTTCCAGTTAAAAAGTAGCCTATGTTACTCTCCATCTTTTCAACTAACTGTATGCCAAAAATCATTCGAGCCAAGGTCGATTGATTGTTTAGGTAGGGCGTGAAGGAAGGACAAACAAATAAACAAACACACTCACATTTATAATACAAGTATGGATGTAGTGATTATTAACGCAAAAGTTCCTATGTTGGCATCTATAAGTATTTCTTACTCTTCCAAACAAAGTTATTGCATGTATTAAATTGAACCCTGACAAATTGTTAGGTAGATTATAATGGATTACTTCTAATATAATAATAATATAATATTATTTTGTTAATTACTTTGTTAAAATAGCAACAGCTTCCTGTTATAAAAAGAAATGAACTATTTTATCCGTGATTAAATGTGGAAACACTGTACCATAAAATTTACGGAAATTTATATAATTAGTCGTACAAAGTTACACAATATTGTTATATACTTAGATTAATCTTGATCATATGACATTTTCGTCATATTGTTTATATTGTACTTATTTTTATTTGTTATTTAAATATTTTTAGATGTGCGTCAGGGGTCTACCCGCGTATATCCTTACTAATACATATTATAAAATATGTGAAAGTAGGGCTGTTTGCTACGTTTTGACGCAAATACTACTGGACCGATTATTATCATCAAAATTTTGTAACCATATTCCTAAAGGTATCAAAATGAACATAGGATATGTACTTTTTATTTCGTTTTTTTTTTATTTATTCAATGCGAGCACAGTTTAGGCTAATATAATATGAATAAAATCTAATAATATATAATTAATTGACCTTTGTCTATACAAATAATAAAATAATACATATGTTATCCTGTAAAAATGTAAGCATTTAGAATGCTACAGTAAAATATTCATTATTCAACACTTAGCACTAGGTTGAATGAACGTTATGAATGAATTAAAATAATACCAGGCTATCACATAATCTGGCAATGAGAAATTTACATTTTAAATGTTAAAAGTACCTATGGTCGAATACAACAGTCTATTAACACATTTTTTTTATTCTATTAAGTGGTGAGACGAACTGGACGCCCTCCTGATGGTATGAGAAACGCCAGCCCATAACCAATGCAGGGCAGGGGTGCACTAAAAAATTTAACAAAATTCTATTGAAAAAAATCGTTGCACAAATTATTGTACCTGAATCTTGATCTCTTGAGACTTATCTATATTGATATCTTAGTTTTAAGATGATGTTATATAATATTGAAGGTGTTCTTTATGTTTTATTGTTTTGCAGCTAGAATTATTACGTTAATGTATTTTTTTCGCTCTCGAAAGCGAATACCAAATACGTTCACTGAAGGCATTACTGTCCTTACATATTCGATTTGAATTTCGAAAATTAAAACTGAACGCAATATTACAGAGATAATCCTTCAATTAAACTATAGTTTTACTAAATCCGTAGAAAGGTCAATTCTGTACATGAAATATATTTACAAAATAACTATCAGGGGTGATTACGTATAGATACTGATTGCTGATTGAAATGTTATTAGTAAAAATTCTGTCCGTATAACCGTTATAGAAACAAAAACTACTAGATTTTATAACTAATAAACTCATACAGGAGGGTTCCTGCGAATCCATCAACGATTTCAAAGGCAGGAGCAACGCGAAAGGTGCAGATCTAAACCGTGACTTCCCCGACCAATACGACCTGAACAAGACTAATGATGAAGAGTACCTGTTCTCGAAACGGCAGCCAGAGACCGCAGCTATGATGAGATGGATAATGGAAACACCGTTTGTTCTGAGTGCTAACTTGCATGGAGGAGCTGTGGTGGCCAGCTATCCCTTCGATTCAAGGTAGGTTTTTTATATTTATATTATTGTGGTAGATTTTGTACCAGCAGCAAAGATTATGCAAGAAGATTCAACGTTGTGCTGAACTTTAAGTTCTTGCTCCGATAATGTTGTAAAAGTGTGCATGCCAAATTATTTGCATTGTTTTGTTGCTTATTGTAATATATTAAAAAAAATTTAAGACTTGCCAATAGATGTGCAACTCTTACATATATTATTCATGATTGACCATTTTTTTACGATAAATTACTTAGGGTTAGTGCATGTCCAAAACTGTACGCTTTGCATAAGCTTTGGTTTATTAATACAATGACTTTCTGATAGAAACTAAAAAGCTTTATACTTTAATAACATACCCTTTAATGCAAATTCTACTTCAACTTACCACTTCTCCTAAAGGACTTAAATCTCAAAAAGAAAACTTATCGGCCTTACTAACACTGGTATACCACATTCAACCAGGTTTTCCTACGATTCCAGTTTCGATGACAACTGCTGTGTGGAGAACCGTTCGCCAGATGACGCCATGTTCAAGCACTTGGCGTATACGTACGCTTCCAAACACGCAGATATGAAGAATGGAGACGCTTGCCCCCCGGAACATTTTAACCAGGGCATGACTAATGGCGCCTTCTGGTATTCTGTTAAAGGTGAGTCTAACATATCTTGAGTAAGCTAGGCTACATAATAATACTCAATTTGCTGTCGCTTTAATAGGCAGTTTGTATAAGCAATAATCGGCTGGAAACCCTGGTAGTTGATCTTCATTATCTATATATATAAAAATGAAACCCTCATTCCGTTGTCACGACATAACATGAAAACGGCTTGACCGATTTGGCTAATTTTTTTTTTGTTGTATTTGTTATTATAAGGAGAAGGTTCTTATGCTTTTTATATTTCATGATTATAGGACGATACGAAGTTTGCCGGGTCGGCTAGTTTTTACAACGTCTTTGTGCATTATATCTGCAATCAATGTTATTTTCTTCTTCGAAAAACTCTTCAACAAATATTTATAATGGTTCCACTTCAACCAACTTATCTGACCAAGTATTCAAGGTGGTATGCAAGACTTCAACTATCTCCACTCCAATTGCTTCGAGGTGACCTTCGAGCTCTCCTGCTGCAAGTATCCCTTCGCCAAGGAACTGCCCAGGTTCTGGAAGATCAACAGGGAACCGCTCCTGTCCTATATCGAGCAAACCCATATTGGAGTCAGGGGTTTCGTGGTAGATGAAAATGGGGATCCTATTAAGGTGAGGTATACAATAATAGTAACTTATCGAATTAAATACAATAAATAACTTAAAAAAAAGAAAGAACCGACTTCATGATAATACCTATTCAAGAAAAAAATAATCGTTCAAATTGGTTTAAAATCGGCGGAGATATTGCGTATAAAAAAGTTCATCCCCAATTTTCCACCCTAGGGGGTTGTTTTTTTATTATTAAATTTAAATGGGACCACCCTTGAGGTAAACCTTAAACGCCGTATTCGGCGTATTACCTATACGCCGAAAAAAGGTTTGTTCAAATCGGTTCATAATTGGCGGAGTCATCGCGTAACAAACATAGAAAAAAAAACATACGGATCGAATTGAGAACTTCCTCTTTTTTTGAAGTCGGTTGAAAAGTAACAATGCAATAAAGATTTTGTTTCTAGTGAAAAAATTACACAAATTCAAGGAAATTCACAAATGCTGGCAACTCACGTAGACCGCTAAATAGCAGAACACGTGAACGCGAGCCGGTGTTGCCATATAAATTTGCAATTTTTACTTTTTTATTGTTTGGAAAAATGTTTTTTCTCTGGTTTGGGGATCGAATTATTTGCGCTTTTTACGCTTATCTTACCAATCTTCTATTGATTACATAGTGATTTCCCATACAAAGGATTCTCGTACAAATCAATTGAAGATTTATTATGTATTCCAGAATGCCCAAATCAAAGTAGACGGTATAGCCCACACGGTGAGGACAACGAAACATGGCGCTTACTGGAGATTGCTGTTGCCAGGCGAATACAATATCACCACTGTCGCCGCTGGGTTAGTATGAAATAACAAAGAAAAAATTATTAATATATATTCAAAAAAGTTCCGTAGTATAAATACACCGAACTTCAAGCATGATTCTGATGTTTTGGTACTAATTTGAAGTTAATTTTAACAATACATTTAAATTTTCTTTTTCAAGTTTTTCTGTCTAGTGGTTGCCTGAAGAAATAGTAAATAATCTGTGTAGTGTAAGACGGTCTGTTACTTATATTGTCTCTGTTAATATTTTTCTAATATTTTGTATGTAAAAAGGAATATTTAAAATAAATAATGCAAATTCATATGACGTATATTCCTGTGTTCTCTTAATAGTGCGGTATTTAATTTTGTTTAAATCGACAGCACAGTTTTTCTGTATTTAATAAAATAGAAAGTTATATTGTTATTTTATCATTATATTTTTTATTATTACAGTTATTCCACCCCACCGCCAACATCAATAACGGTAGCTGACAAACCTATAACCCTAAACCTGACGGTCCACCGGCGCCCGCGCACGCTCACCGACGGTAAGTCCCTCCGTTACCATGACAACGAGCCGCACCGTTACCTTGACAACGCGTCGCGTTACCATGACAACGCCGCTGTCACTCTCACGCATTGCTGGCTGCTGGTGCAGCTGTTGTTGGTACTCATAATACGGGCTTAATGGTTTTAAAACCTTCACAAACTGGAGGACGCTTTATAATACATCTACACAAAATTTAGGAAAAACTAGCGGACGCTTTTACTAACATGAAAGTTGTTTAACCGTTACCATGACAACGCGTCTCGTAACCAAGTTGTATATTTTACCGTTACCATGACAACGTAGCTGTCACTCTCACGCGCTGCTGGCTGCTGGTGCAGCTGTTGTTGGTACTTATTATACGGTCTTAGTGGTTTTAATACATCTTCACTAAATTCAATATAAATAGGGGACGCTTTGACTAACATATGAAAGTTGTAAGTTGTGCCGTTACCATGACAACGCATTTGTCTCGCTCACATTCTGGTGGATGTAGTTGAAATATTTTTACTAGTACTTACTATTTAAATTTTAAACTAATTTGAGTAATAAATATAATGGACGGTGAGACTTTCATTAAAAATAAAAACATGAATGGAACTGTTGTATTTGTACCATTTTATTATAAAGGAACAACTTACAGAGTTTCTTACAGTTCGGTCTAAGTAGAAACCGGTGGTACATTTTTGCTATGTAATACTATGAAGATTAAAAAGTTACTATACCAGGCTACGTGCCTGGTTGTATAATTATTATAATGAATATAATGTTTTATTAAAATCAGGAGCACACTGCAAAAAATTAAAAAAATGTCATGGTAATGTCTTAAAATGTCTGGTAATGTGGTTGTAACACGTTTTTCTACTGAATATTAAATTTAAATGATTGAATTAAGAAAATGTATTTGTAATAGGGATCATAATCTAACAAGTATATGTTGGATGTTTAAAAATAATCAATTTATAACAAAAATTTAATAATAATTATATTTAATATTAATATTAACACTAGTCCTAGCAATAATTAATTTATTTCAATTAAATATATATTTAATATATTTTCAAAATAATATTTTAAATTATTTAACATGTTTTTTAAAGATAGAAGAAGTCAATTAGTTAACAAAGTTTAAAAATGCTCAAATTGATATAATGTCTTAAAATGAGTGATTGATTTTTTATTTGTAATTTAATCAACCTAGTGGGAGATAGTTTTATATTATTTATCTTATATATGATGAAAACAAAATCTAATACATGTAAATACTATGTATTAGATTTTGTGAATGAAAGAATATATACACATAGTATGATCGCGTCAGTTAAAATTACATGTATTATTGTCAAAAAAAATGAAGCACAATATTCGAAAGAAATAATTTATGCCACGCCTACAATTTGGAGTACTCAATTATAATCTAGAAATCTACTGGCAATGAACCAAAAAAAAATCTATAATATTGTTTAAAATAAACAACATCATGATATTTCTAAACAATATAACATGAAATTAATGACTTCATACGTAGAAAAAGAATTTATTTTTAAATGATGTAAAACATTCAATCAAACGTTAATTTAAATCAATCAAACCATAAAGAAATCCATCAATATGATGTAAGATAAGACGTACATGTACTGTATTTAGAGTTTGTTATTTAATGAAGGTATAAAAAATAAAAATCCAGTATGTATTATATTTTAATGATTTTAAAACATTCAATCAATGGCACATTTATGAATGATTCAAATCATGAAGAAATCAGACGTATTTAGTACCTATGTACTAAATATTTATATTTAGTTAAGGTATTATTTTTCGTATATTAATAATCCAATACCTCTTAATACAAAGGCTCTAAAACTAAACCCTCTATAAAGTGAAGGTGGATATGTCTTTACATTGGGTGTATATGAAAATAAGACAGTTAGTAAAATAAAAATGAAAATAGTATGACGTGTCGTATTTACATACAAAACCAGTACTGTGTAATTTTCTATTGAAATATATTTTTCATGGTACTTCATTTTTTTATCTAGTAACAGGAATTGTCTTATTTTCATAAACTCTTTATATGATTCATGTACTGTATGAGTAGCCCGCTATAACTTGACTAGTCAGATCAGTAACTTAATACAAAATTTAAATTAGTTGTCTCTGTCATTCCTTCTTAAGTTTGTATTACAATCCTACTCTACAGTGATATATGCCTCTCTGTCATAACTTTACGTAATCATATCGCTGTCTCACTTTACGTATGTACATTTACTATCTTACTCTCAAAATGTATATGCGTCTCTGTCATACTTTCCCGTAATCATATTGTTATCTTACTCATAACTTCAGACTTGTCAAGTTACAGTGACGTCATATTGTGTTAAGGGAAAAATTGTAGCTGGGTTGTTTAATATTGGTTGTGGGTAGTTGATTAACGCTTGGGTAATATAAGTAATTTAATAAATTAAAAATCTTTTTCAACTGTATTTTGTAATAATATCATTCATGCGGCTTTAATTTTGCCGCATTATGACTACATTTGTAAATTGTAAGTATTACATTTTTAATAATAAATGCTTCTGGGTAAACATTATTTTGTTAGTAGAAAAAAATGCCTGCCTTTTATACGTTCACAAAATCCTATTGACTTGAGAATAGACTGAGGATTCTATTTTTAAAATAAATAAATACGTGCAGGAAAGTGTGAGATAAATCGTTGCATCTCTTTCGCACTTTCCTGCTCGTAAGGACAGTGTGAGAGAGATGAGACGAGCGTGCGGCCAGGAGTTGTTTATTACTGACCAGACAGGGAAAGGTATAGGCCGCATAATCCTTCATCTCTTTCTAAAAAGCTGTCAATTTCGTACCAAGTATAACCCAGTCAATTTACGAAGTCGATGCAACCCTTACTTTTTCTTTTTAGCCCTGGTACATTGGTTTTTATTCTTTGTAATTTATTGTTCTTCGTTTTAATGTTCTTCCTGTTATCCTCTGTTGATTTGCCTTTTCGTTTCTTTGCCATACACGTTCCTAAATGCTTTTACCTGTAGGTACCTAATACACAAAATACCTCTATTTCATTTTTTTTTAATTATGACATGATTTGGATAAGAAAAAATAAACGACTACTATACATACTACAATATACATGTTACAAAAATGTCAATTAGTTAAATTAAATCTATTTAAATTGCAAAATATGTAATTTATAAAGATTGACTTAAAGGTTATAATGCTCTCTCGCTCCTATTCATGTAATAAGACGAGGCTAGAGAGAGACGGCTATATTTTTAAACACTTATCCCATTTGTGTCATAGGTAGAACTGTATATACTTCTCGAAAACTGTAAAACTGCCATTGTATATATTTCAATTAATATACACAATTACTAATAATATGTAGTTTTCTTTTAGACACTCCTAGTTAGATGAAATTCTTCCTTAATATATACCTAAATAACAATTACACTAAAAATTGCTAACAGAATGATTTAGTGGTTGTTACATTCTATTTGTACAGTATTTGCGGTACTTGCGACAAAATCATGATATTTAAAGTTTTTTTTTTCATAATGATTTAAATTTCTATATTTAACATATCTATGTTAAACTTACTATATATTATATAACAGGATATATGCAAATTTTTAATGATTAAGACGCATCTATAAGTCATGACATTACTCAAAAAATATGTTTGTGAAAAACTTAAAAGGAGCTATTAGAATTTTTAAGCGCGTTAAACAAACTTGTTTCGATGTCGTTTCATGTCTCGTTTTCATATAGACAAATGACGTCACTTGTGTTTTAAAATTCTTCGTGAGAATTAAAAAAAAAAATAGTATTAAATATCAATCGAACCGTCATATATTTATTCAAAAATTAAACATGTATGTTTTTGTTTCAATAAAGATTAGAAAAAATAATTTCGTTCAATTTGAAATTACGTGCATATACCCTATGCTTCATCGAAATTTAATATAACAACATATACAAGGAACCAAACCGAAAACAATGCTTTCGCATATACACCTATAAACACATACAAACACAAAATGGCAAATCTTCAGAGGTGACACGGAGACCACGTCACGCAATAGACGGTCTCTCGTCCGCAGACTTCGTTCACCACAACTACGAAATGATGGAGAGCTTCCTCAAGGACCTGAGCCAACAATACCCGAATATAACCAGGCTGACGAGTATTGGGAAGACAGTGGAAGATAGGGACTTGTATGTCCTTGAAGTTACTGAAGATCCAGGAAAGCATATACCGGGTAAGATGGTTTTATTGATACAATTTTTTTTCTTTATTTTTTTAAGGGCTTTTAGCCTTCGAGCCATGTTAGCCCTATTATCACACATATACAATTAATTGTCCGTATTTATGCAAAATGGAACTACTGGACAATTTTTTTTTGGGTTTATTCAAGAATTCTTACCTAAATATGGTCTATTTCATGGTCATTCATTCATCTATGGTCATTTGATTATTCCAGAATTGTTTTGGAATTAAAAAATTTAATGGTTAAAAATGTATGAGAATTCTTGAATAAACCCAAAAAAGAAAATTTGTCGACTGGTTCCATTTTGCATAAATACTGATTATTATAAAGAATAAACTTATTTACAAATATTAATTAAAAACCGAAACAAAATCTTTGCCTGGCTTCATGCCGGATATGCCAAGACTGTTTGCATTTTGATACTATGTTAGCTTAAACACCTCAACCAATGCGTTATTTACGAAGTATTTTAACATTAAATATTAATAATTTCATGCTTTCTTTCGAAGTGAATAAGGTGAGCAATTAGAATTTTTTATTACTTACTATTTTGTTGAACTTCGTTTTAAAAACAAAACTTTTCCATTAAAATGTAAAAAATATAAAGTACATTGCAAAATATTCTTTGTAGACTTTTTGTGTTTTCTGAAGCATACTTACCGTTGTTTTGAATTTGCAGGCAAACCGGAATTCAAGTACATAGCCAATATGCACGGTAACGAAGTGATCGGGAGGGAAATGCTCCTCCTCCTAGCTAAATACCTCTGCGAGCAGTACACCAGCGGGGACGAGAGGGTACAGAAGATACTCAATACTACTAGGATACACCTGATGCCATCTATGAACCCTGATGGATATGAACATTCTAGGCCCAGTAAGTTTAATAATAATAATATTTCAGGACACTTACACACAACGCCATTTAGTCCCACGCTAAGCAGTGTAAATACATACATACAATACATAGCAACACCCAGACCCAAGAAAAATACGAATGTAAATTACAAAAATATTTGTCCGGTGTGGAGATCGAACCCACGACCCTTCGCGCAGAAAGTTGTGCTACCACTGCGCCAAGCGGTCGTCGCAGTTTGTATTTTTGTAAGGACACGCACACGTAGAAGCATATACACTCACACACATATGCCTTAAATTTTAAATTGTAAGTGGTACTTTAAAACCGTTTTGTCAAAATAAAAAAAAAACAAAATATGAGTTCCATTTATGTATTTCATTAAGTATAAATTGATAACAAAAATATTTAATATTTATTTCCTTGCAGAAGACTACGGCAGTACTGTTGGAAGGAACAATGGCCATGACATTGATTTAAATCGCAATTTCCCAGATCAATTCGGAACGACGAAGGTTTATATTTTTTTTTACAAAAGAAAGTCCTCCCTGTGTTTGTCTGTCTATCTGTTATTGTTTCACCTAAAATCTACTGCACAAACTTTAATAGCATTAGCTTAGAACGATAATCCATTTTACATCCTTCAGGCACAACTATTTGCAAATATTTTTGAATTAAATATGTGTGTATCAACGTAGACAAATTATATATAACAACTAGCTGTTGCCCGCGACTCCGTCCTCGTTTACTTTCATAAAAAAAGTTATTCCCCTGGAAACTGGATAAAAAGTATCCTATGTCCTTGTCCAGGTTCTAAACTACATCCCCACAAATTTTCAGCCAAATCAGTTGAGCCGTTATCGAGTTATAAGTGAAGTAACTAACACGACTTTCTTTTATATATATAGATAGCCCACTACGTTAGGGTTGCCACCTATGAAAATGTAATACAGTAATACCCCGACTTACGCTACCTCGTCTTACGCGAATTCGGAGTTACGCGATTTAATTTTCTACATTAAAACAACTTTGGATTGCGTTTATACACTCTATTAATAAAGATTGTCATATTATCTAGAATTAGATACTAATAATTTCCTAAATTATTGTTTTATTTAGTCTCCAGTCCCAATTAAACATACTTTGTACATGTGTCTTTATATGCAAAATTGTACCCCGACTTACGCGAATTCGACTTACGCGGAGAGCGCTCAGTCCCACCCATCGCGTAAGTCCGGGGTATTACTGTACACTAAAAACAAATTTTCTCCCCCAACAGGACAACACAATAGCAGAGCCAGAAACGCAAGCAGTTATGAAATGGTCAATGACCATACCGTTCGTACTATCAGCTAATTTGCACGGTGGTTCCCTAGTAGCTAATTACCCGTACGATGGTAACGGGCCCATGACGGACGGCGAACAAAATTTGACTCCTGATAATGATGTTTTCGTGCATTTGGCTCATGTTTATTCTAACGTAAGTATAATTTTAATAAAAATAATATGACGTCAATAGGAAAATTTGTCAAAAATTTTCTTTCCAAATTCCAAAATCGCATCCTTGTCCAAAACTTATGGAAATCTTAAAAAAATGTGATAAAAACGATTAAATAAGCCCGTCTTATTGCACTTTAAAAAACACTTGTCCTACTAAACATAGAAAAAAGGAAGAAAACATTATTAAAAAATGATAAACAGTTTCCATAGCTACATTACCCAAAAATAGACATGAGATCTTACAGCCTGTAATAATGGGAAAAATCAATAATCATAATCTATAATATTATACAGTATGTTAAAAACAATGTGTCCGATCCTGTAGGCTTATATTCTCTATCTAAAAATCTTTTCGAATAAAATAAAATAAAAAAATCTATCTCTTAAAATAACAATGCAATAAAGTTTTAAAGATTATGGTTTTAGTAAAAAATTTACACAAATTCAAGGAAATTCACAAACGCTGGCAACTTACGTATGGTTCGTAGATCCTATAGTATAGAGTATAGACCGTAGCTGAAGAGGTGAACGCGAGACGGTGTTGCCATGAAAGTTTTGCAATTTGACTTAGTTAATTTTTTTTTGTTTGGAAAAATTAATAATGTTATTTTTTTAAGAATGCATAATAAGGACCTACGAACACACTTCGTAATTGAAATTTTTTTTGTTGGGTACTCATTTTATCGAAGATTCCTCATTGCAGGCTCACCACAAAATGCATTTGGGCCAGCCGTGCAGTCGATCGAGTATGGAAAGATTCCCCGAAGGAATCGTCAATGGCGCTGAATGGTACTATATTCATTTGACAATAAACAATAAATCCTTTTTATTGATCACCACAAATAACAGTAAAAGAAATTAGAATTTGTTTAATATAAGACGTACAATAATAAATATAGTAATTTGTGGGTGATATGGAATATGCCTATAGAACTCCATTTAAAACTTGAGTTTAAATTTAAGCTTATAGTGGTGATTATGAATTGCGTGCATGTATTTATATATTTACTTCTTTAATTATATTATTGTGTGCAAACATTTCACTTAGAAACTTCTCAGCTTTACATTCAAATATATAGCCATTAGCCTCTTTGCTAACACTATACATAGTATAAAACAAAGCCGCCGTATGTCTGTCCCTATGTATCCTTAGATCTTTAAAACTACGCAACGGATTTTGATGCGGTTTTCTTTAATAGATTTCTATCTGATTCTCAAGGAAGGTTTCTGTGTATATAACATGCGTAATGCGGGTAAAACCGCCGGGCGCAACTAGTTAGCCAATAACACTCTAACAATGAGATTTTCTAGTATTGAAAATGTTTTATTCATTAATGCCCATTATATTCAGAGAGTACTCCTACAATGTAACCCTTTACATACTTAAAAATTTTCATACTGAACTTAAACTTACAGATTTATAGACTGTAAATTAATTTTAAATAAAGTTCTTTATCAAATGTTTCCTTAAATTTAACTTTAATATGGGGGTCAATGTTTGGCTGTGGTATTGGAAGCACGTGTTGCTGATTGCCACAACCAAATATCGACCCTCAAACGTATTTTATCTACACACAGCTAGACATTAGCAAAATTATTAACAGCACTGCCATTTAACCAAGAAGAAGAACTTTAATATGTTAACTACTCTTCAAGGTACACACTAGCAGGTGGGATGCAAGATTGGAACTACCTTCATACAAACGATATGGAGATCACTCTGGAACTTGGTTGTTATAAATTCCCTCCAGCGAGAGACTTGCCTACTTATTGGGAAGATAACAAGGATGCCTTACTGGCTTTCATTGAACAGGTATGTTTATAGAGCATTCTATAAGTAATAGTTCAAGAGCTAGTGAACCCTGGGAGTAACGGTTGTCCTGTAAGGCTAGAAATTTGTATACTTATGATTTATATTTAAAGGCAATAGCCATGACCTGGCAGGCTTCAACGTCATCAGCCCTTTTTTGAACTGTCAAGTAAATTAAAATTTTAAACCTGTTTCTGTAAGTTTTATAATTTAATAGTTTGAAGTTTATTTATTGTAGATCTTAAAAAAAATTGACAGGCGATTATGATGTGCAGAAGTACATGACAGGCGTATTAAAAAGATCACATTTGACGAAGAAGAACTTTGTCCTGTATGGTTAAAATTTTTATGGGTTTTTAAGTAAACGCTTCAGAATGAATATGTACAATGCCAGGCGGTTTCGAACAGCACATTACCTTGCCAGGCGATGGCATAGAGCAATTTTTTTACATAATTACTATTTTTTCAGGTGCATCTAGGAGTCCACGGCTTCGTCCACAGCCACATAGGGCATCGTCTAGCTAATGTTACTATAAGCGTGTCCGGAATAGCGCACAACGTGAAGACAGCCAGCGATGGAGACTACTGGCGGCTCCTGAGACCCGGCTCTTATAATATCACCGCGAGTAAAGACGGGTAAGTCACTTGTATAGTTTTATTACGTTGTAAGAAATTAAAATTAAAGTGTTAGGCTTAGTGACGGATTTTCTGAATATTTTTATGACGATTAATTTTTAACACGATATGTTTCAACGTGGCATTCTTGACGTGATAGTCATAAATTTTTAAGTGTTGTTTTTTTTACGAATTTTCGTGTAGTGTAATAGGTAGTGTTAAGGCCACCTTTTATGTTAACATTTTTTGCTGTTTATTTACTTTTGAATTGACAAATTTTATTATTATTTGTATTATTAGTACGAAACGGCCTTAAAAGATGATTTTCTTCCATCAAAATTGTCTATTACGAAAGAAAACCCTAATTTTTTGCGCAAATACACGCCTCCGAAACTAAATGTCAAAATGAAGCTTTTTTTTTATCTATTAATGATTAATATAAAATATCAATTATGACAATATTTCCCCCTCCTCCCCCCAGCTACGAAAACGTGACGGAACAAGTAACGGTGCCAGTGAACGGTTCCGTGAGCCTCAATTTCACGCTAATGCCCGACGACCCTCAACATTGGTCCTCGGCGTACGATTTTCGGTAAGTATAACGTAAGAGTAACGTGAAAATGTTTATTTGTTTGTTACTTTATAAAGTTAGCACACTCGTGAAATTTTGACAGCAGTGCACGTGGCATATGACGTCACTAGACAGTATGACGTTGTTGATAGTGTTGCATACGTTCAAAAATTTAATCGGAATTGAATAAAAAGGATCTGTCATTTTATTGATAAATTCTTTTTGAATTTTGATAAATTTTTTTTTGAAAATATTAATCATCATAGACTTAGTATGCATTCAAAATTTAATTGATTTCTCCTAAGACTTACAAAGAAATGAATATACGATTATATTTTTTAAATATTTTCATGTTACTCGTAATGGCGTTTGCAATTTTACATGGATTTGATATTTTACGTTTAAATGATTTCCGATCACTTGTTTTTATTATTATAAATATTTTATTACTCAGCGATAAAACTATATATCATGTAAAGGCTACAAAAGTTTCAAAAATTAGTAAAATACTTTATACTGAACTTGATTATTTACTTTAAAATTATTTTCGGTCTCTTGTTATAATTAGTACATATATTACTAGGTGACCCGTGCCCACTTCGTTGGACATAATGTAAACAATCCCTTTTTCATATAGTCTATGACACTCAGCAATAATGTGGCTTTCTATTGGTGAAATAATTTTTAAAATCGGTTCATTAGATCCCGAGATTACCCCTTACAATTTAACAAACACACAAACTTTAGTTCTTAATAATATTAGTATAGATATAGATTGCTCAGTGATTAAACTATGTATCATTTATAGGCAACTATAAGAGTACACGTTCAGCAATAACTATATAACTTTAAATTGTAATATATTATTTGTATTTTTTTTTAATTACTAATGAAATAACCTTTGAAATCTTTTGAGGTTAAGAAAATATGTATGTACTATGTAAGTTAAACTTTGTGTTCACTTTTGTAGCCGACTATAGTATATGTATATTTTAATGTATGCAAAAATTCACAATCTCAAATACATATATTGTTTTGATAGGGTTAAGTCAAACTTACTTTCGTATTTTCCTCTACTAACTTGTTTTTTCTATTGCATCCTTGGATGGTGTTGGTTATTGTATTTATATGTCTAAAAAATTTATATGGTATAATATTAACTTCAATATTCTGTGATGGTGGCGGAAAATTTAATTTCTTGTCATAAATATAAAAAGTCCTAAGATGACGGTAATATTTTGCTATGATTTTTTTCTCCCTGTCGCTCGTGAACGCTTTCGTATAACTGTCTCGCTCGAGAGGTGCTACGCTGAACTTTGTATCGTCGCCATCTTAACAGCTTAACATAAATACAGGAGTTTTGGCGGGAATCTTGCGGCGTCTAGTTGTAATCTCGATTGAATATTCCTTTTTTGGTGCATAAAGTGATTTAATGTTTGATTGTGATAGTGAATCATGCAGTAAACTAGCTAATAAGTGTCCAAGAAATGAAGAATTCATTTGAGAGGGCATAGTAGCGCCGTTCCGATTGCTCCAAGATTCGTCGAGGTTCTTCGTAAAGTTCACTATCACTTTACGAAGGGCAGAACGAAACGACTGACTGACTCGACTAAAGACGACTTGATGACGATTTTACTTGACTCATATCGACTTTTATCTTGACCACGTTGCCTCTTATTACATTGACATTGGCAAAAAGCTAGACGCTAATGCCATAATATAAGAAAGAAAAAACATAAATACAGAATACTCCTTCTATGATTTGACGTTTGACATAATTAATGGCGCGCTTTTCGAATCTATAGATTCATTTTTTTTTGGATAATTTGACATAATATTGCATGACATTGTTTTTATTGTCTTTTACAATACTCTAATTAATTTTATGGAGCTTTTATACTCTTATTGATAAATATTATGATTGTATATATAAATGTAAAAAAATTGTAATAAATTAATTGAAATTCCGTCCGGCTTAGACG
>JADANM010006423.1:1868057-1888006 GCA_026213755.1 Eurema hecabe
TATTTTTTTTTTATATATAATAGGGGGCAAACGAGCAAGCGCGTCACCTGATGTTAAGTGATCAGCGCCGCCCATGAGCACTCGCGATGTCACGGCCGGCCGGCCTTTTAAGGATAGGTACGCTCTTTTTTTGAATATATACATTCCTTTTGAATGACTCTGTGTATTAAAAAAACGCATAACAATCGGTTGCGATGGTTTAAAGATTTAACATACATAGGGATGTAGGGATAGAGAAAGCGACTTTATTTTGTTAAATTGAAACCAAACCAAAACCAGAAATGAAAAAAAATCTCTATATCTGTTATGTACGGGCAATACAAAATTTTAATGTATACAATTTTGCTCCTCCTGTCGAGAAAGTGTTATTACTTCATCCTTTTTTCTTCAAGCAGGAGGTACCTACGCCTCATGAAAGATGCCTTATTACTGGGCTAGGGTTACCACCTCTCCCAGGTAGGGTTACCACCGCTATAAAAATTAAAGTCACTCAGTTACTACACAGTAACTTACCGGTGGCAGCGATCCTGTAGAACTCCTACTGAGGAAGTTCAGCAGCTTCTCCTTGGCCTGCTTCTCCGCGACCCTGGCCGCCATCAGCTCCGCCTTCAGCCGTTCCGCTTCAGCTGCACGTTTCTCTGACTCTTCCACCAGCCTGGCTGTTAGGAACTCTGCTTCACGGGTTTTCCTTTCTAAGTGTACCTGATGGAGATTAAAAATTAAAATAGGCAGTCAAAATATCATCGGTCATTTTATGTGAGGATGTATGTATGGTTGTGTTTGTGTGTTTGTGTTGTTCTTTCACGCGAAAACAGCTGGACCGATTTAGTTGAAAATTAGTACGTAGTTAGGTGATACCTTGGATTAATACATAGGATACTTTATATACCGGTATCGCCCCGGGAACTGGAACTACGCGGGTAAAACCGCGGGGCACGGTTAGTATGGACATAATAGTTTAGCGAATAACACTTCCCGAATACCCTTTTTCCTTTCCCGCCTTCCTTTATTTTCTTTTACCACAAATCCTCCATTTCCCTAATTTAGAGATCGACAACTTGCTGCCAAATACTCATACGCAAATTAAATTTAAGCACACCTTAAGACTCGTAATTTTGACAGAATTGTACGGCGAACTGTCAAATGGGACCAGTTTAAGTTGTACTTAAATTTAAGTTGCGTTTCAGTATTCCGGCATTGAAACACAAAACTAGTTGCTTATTTACGACGTACTTCTTACACGTATCTCTTATCACTCGCCCTATCTCTTACCTTCTCCTCTTCAGTTCGTATGTTAGAGAGGCGAAGTCTCGCGTTCTCTCTCTCCGCATCGGCCGCTTTCTGCGCGAGGAGAGAAGCCTCTTCCTCAGCCACTCTCCCCTTCTCCGCCAACAACTCAGCAGTTTCTTCTGAACGACGCTATAATAATCGCATTCGACATACAACAATTGATATGTTAAAATAATATAAAAAACAGTAATTATCATTGTGAAAAAACATATTTGTGGCAATACAACCTTAATAATATGCTAAATGTATGTCTTTCAATTTTTTTTGCTATTTTCACCTTTGATTGCAATATTTAAACCTTTATAATATAATACTAAGGGAATGTGTTTCTATATAATTTATTCGTTATTAAGTTGCCATAACACTAGCTCTGCTTACTAGATGGCGCTGTATTAAAATAAGCAACCTTTAGTAGGTAATATTATTATAATTATTTGTTTGTCTCTTCGCTGCTCGTTTAACTCTTTTTCTCAAACTCTCTTTCTCTATCCATCTCTTCTCAATAATACATCAACTCACCAGAGCCTCGTTCGCCAGCCGAACCTCCTCCTGGTACTGCAAGAGACGTTGCTCCATAGCGGATCTCTCTCTCTCAGCAGCTTCGCGCAATTGCTTCTCTCTCGCCAATTTATTACGCTCTACTTGCCTACGCTGAAAGTGAAATTTAATTGAGAAAATTTTGGGAGACATTCATAGCTTTAACAGTCAGTGGTTTTAGAAAATATGACCCATACAACCCTTTTTTTTCAGTTAACAAGTAGCCTATGTCTTCTCTCAGTCTCTTCACCATCTGTGTATAGATCGCGTCACGGATGTTTAGCGCTGGACGAGAATAGCTGCGCATCGGTAGAATCGCGCTCGTAATTGACGTATTGGTGCGAGAAAGACAACACAACTGGGACAACCAATCAACGCTCGCGCACCCGACGATCACGCGCCGTCCTCTCGATACCTTATTTTTGACTTCTGCGCAGGTTTCTATCAGCGCTAAAGATTCGTGACACTACTTATACCAAATTTCATTACAATCGATTTTGTCGTGAAAGCTTATAAGACAGATAGACAGAGTTACTTTCGCATTTATAATATTAGTTGTTATAATTTAAAATATGAGTATGCATGTGTCAAACTAAATAAATAGTATTGCTTTTATTGCAAATTGACGTACAGTGGTTAAAAATATGAATTGCGGTCTTCGTAGAAACTTCTAAAAACTTAGATCAGACCTTGAATAAACATAGGATTTTTAAATATCACCATTGAAAGATAAAGTGACGACCGCTTGGCGCAGTGGTAGCAAAACTACTTTCTGCGCGAAGGGTCGTGGTTTCGATCTCCACACCGGAAAAATATATTTGTTATTAACATTTATATTTTTCTGGGGTCTGGGTGTTGCTATGTATTGTATGTATGTATTTACAAAAGAAAAGTATGTATATGTTATTTATTCCGTTATCTAGTTGCCATAACACAAGCTTCTGCTTAGCTTGGAACTAGATGGCGCTGTGTATAAATGTCCTGAAATATTAATATTATATTTCTTACCAATTTTTCTTCCTTAGCTTGGGCTTTCATCTGCTGGACTTCCATTGTGTCTGGTTTCCGCCTCCTCATGTACAGATCATGGTTCCCGATACATAGGTCTAATATCTGAAAGTTATATAAAATAAAAAAACTGTATTTATTGTAATCATATTTAAAAATATGTTATGTTATGGCAATTATTATGAATTAAGCTCTGATAGAAAATATCTTATTTTTTTATTTTTACCTAAGTATAGTAAAGCCATAATAATAATTGCAAAAAAATGCAAAACTTATTTTAAATAATCAAGTTTCAATAGAATTGTTATAAATGACAGGAGACACGCATTTTATGTATCTCAATGAGATGGAAGTTATACCTCAATTAAACTCAAAAAAAATAACCTAAAAGAATAATTTTTAAAGTGGAAAGGAATTCCAACATATTTGAGGGTGCATTCAGACAATGTTTCTAAAGATATTAAATGAAAATAATTGATTAATTTTCATTATATTTTTTTTAGGTACAGTAACCTAAATGTAGGGGCTAACACCTAAATCATTACCCTTCTTTTGGACTTCATCGCAGTCGGTTAAAAAATCCCCGTAACATACACACATACTTACCAATTTATTCATGCCTTTCGGTGAGAAAAATATAAAGTTATTTGCAGCCTTATCAACAAATTTTATAACGAATTTCTTGTCATCGAAACTGATGTGTTTTATTTCGGACCACGGGAAGGTTGTTTTTGGCGTCAGTTTGTTGTCTTTCTCGTATATATTGAGTCCGAGCGCCGTCACTCCTAGATAGAGATCTGTTTCTTTTTTATTCTGAAAATATAAAAAAATAAAAAATAAATAAATATTTCTAGGCTTAAGGATGGCTCTTTAAGTTATTTTTTAATTCAATTCTAAAAAGGATTTGAAGAATTTTACTCATTAGAGATAAGAGAGACACACAAACCATAGTAGCATTTTTCTTGTATGGAAATATTATTATAAAGAGACGAATGATTATTATAATGAAAATATTAACTCACATTAATGGCAAAATAGTTAACTCCATACATGTCTAAATCTTGTGCTATTTTTAGATATTCCATTTCAGCTTCATCCCTTGACATGCCTTTATGATCAGCGTACCTGGAATTAAACATTTACATTAGAGAAACTACAAGATACATCTATCTATACATATAATATAAACGTAACGAGTCGCTGTCTGTACATGGAAGATATACGAGAAAAAATATTATAGGAGACCTTTATTAACGCAATAGAACCCAAAACAATGATTTTTTGAATTTTTGTCTGTTTTTTTGTGCACGCTAATCTCAGAAACGGCTTATCCTATCTAGATGGGGTTTACAATGATATATTGTGGTAAGCTTCACTTAACATTTAGTATTTTATTCATGCCAATCGGTTGATAAATAAAAAAGTTATGGCAATTTAAAGAATCACGTTGAACTTGCTGAACTGTTGGCGCGGGTTAGGTATTTTCAAAAATGCTTCCCAAAGTCACTTATCTACGCGGCCGAAGTCGCGGGCACAGCAGCAGCATGTATTATACACATAAACCTTCTTCCTGTATCACTCTATCTTTTTAAAAAATCCCCATCAAAATTTGTTGCGGAGTTTTAAAAACTTAAACATACATAGGGACAGACAGAAGAAAACGATTTTTTTAATACAATGTAATAATAATGATAATGATAATTATGTATAGATTAAAAAATATACCATATTTTGATTCTCTCCTCCCACATTTCGGGGGTCATCTGGTATTGGTCTATGACCCGCTGCGGTAGTAGATCTTCACTAGCTAACATCCCGGGTTTGTATGCACTCTCGTCATAGTCACCATACTGAAATATGGAAATTCACCTAATAATATATTACATTAGCCTTGCCCCACAGTTTTACTCATGGCATTTATGTACCCGTGCCAATATAGAGAAACTTACAGACAAATCTATTGAGTAGTTTATGCTTGAAACAGCAACAAACAAACATAAAGTTACAACAATCAACATTAAATTTCTTCTTCTACATTTTTTTAAAGATTCATCACATTAACCAAAGAGCAAAGGGTTTACTACATTATTTTAATTTGGGAATTAATTGGTATTTATAAAGAATAAATATTCTGGTCCGGCAGACACTTGTTTTCAGTAAAGAGGTCCCAGAGCAAGCCAAATGTAAATCTAATAAATAAGTCATTTTATTATTAATAAATAATATCTACCTTGGCTTGTACAGCATAGCTAGCTAGCAACACTGAAGCTTCCGGAGGACAGTATATGTCCATACTCAGTATAGCTTGCTTCACTTGCAAGAACAGGAGATGCTGTGTGACTTCTTGTATAAGCTCCTCGGCTACATCCTCTGGGTATAGCTTACAGAGCAGCATGAATGGGGTTCCAGGCATTTGTGATACACATTGGTCTTGAACTGAGGATATAATACATATAATTCGACGTTAAATTAAGGTTTGGCGGGGAACTTGAATTATATAAACAATTGTCACTTATTAAATTGTACTTTTGTTAAAAAAATTAATAATAAAGGTTGTTAACATAGGTCTTTTGTAATATTATGACCATTCAAAATTGAACATTTTGTCTTTTTTATGAAAACATTACATTTTATTGGAAAGCAAACTGTGAAAAACTTTAAAATATTGCTTGTTTCCATAAAATAAACAAATACGTTTAAAAGCCCTTTAATAAAAATATCCTAACAACCCACTCTGGCTTGAACATATCTAATCAAAGAATTTAAAATCCATTAAGTTGTTTTAAAGATCTAAGTATATATTAAGCATCTTTATTTTTACAACATATGCAGTGATAAATAATAGGGGCCTTCCTATTTCATCAAGTATACCCTTTTTATAGTGGGAATAGAATAATACTTTAAAGCCTCTTTAAAAGAATTATTAAAAGAGCTTACCTCTCTTATCCAACTTCAGCCAACTTATAAAGTGCTTAGTGTCTTCAAACTGTAACCCAAAGAACCATGTCTCCCGCAGACCGATAGTCCTACACACCAAGTCAAATAGATCTCTTCCTGTTGCTCTCCACTGAAAATGAAAACATACATATTTATATATATACATTATGCTTAAAAAGAGAAGCTATCAGAGTTTCTTGCCAGTTCTGCTTAGTAGAAACTGCCTTCAGAACTGGTGGAAAATGTTTTGTGACGATTCAAAACTGATACTTTGTGTAGGCTAGTTGAACAAGGATATTTTGATCTTGACCGACTATTCCTAGGCATTAGGCTGTGTGTAATTAAGACTTTATTATGGCAATTGATATAAAATTTATCCAGCTAATTAGCTTTTTTTAATACTTTATTATTACACTGTTTATATAACAAGTACAGTACAATTTTTAGACAGTTATTAGAATATAATATTTTTCAGTTTATACTCACAAATTACAAAGATTTCATTTATCTGTCTGCCCGAATATTTGAAATCAATATCTAACTATAAGTAACAAGTATGTCCAAAAGGCAAGCAAGAGATACTGCATTCTTTACCATCTGTTGCTTAGTATTTGTATATCAAAGAATTTCATTTGTTTTGTTTAGCTGATACTTGCTAAGGGAGATTGTGGTAGCTAATTTATTAGGTAGTTCTGTGGTTTATAACTATTCCTTAAACCAGTAAAGTAAAAGGCATTTACAATTTAGTTAAAGCCTAAAACCCAACATATAAGGTTTATTTTTTGCAGAATCCTGTTTTGAAATGAGGGTTTAATGTTATTTTCTTTAACTTAATAATTCTTTAAATTTGAAAGATGTCTGACTTCTACTTATTTTAATTTTTAATAAGGTGTTTCGGAATTTCGTTATTTTACACGACCACATTAATCACAGTAATTAACATGAAATTCCTATACTAATTACGCTTTTGTAATGTTAAGTTATGTGCAAATTCGTGCTTTTTGACCCAAGGGTCGGTCATGACTCACATATTGTGATAATTGTGCGTGTTAACAGATTCTTAATTTGAGCCTTAAACACAACATTAAACGTTTATTCAATTTATTCATTAAATACCTCTAAATTAAACTCTAATTCAGCGTCCAACGTGCAAACTTTGACTGGAAATGATTTTGAAGCTTTCTTCCTTCTGAACGGCGGCATTTTTCAATCACATTTCCCAAATAGAATAAAAAATATTCACAAACTACAAACCGATAGGTTAGGTTTATATAAACACAATTTAAACACTAAAACGAAGTAATAGCATAGTTTACGTAATGTTCACTCGGGTAAGGAATGCGTGTATTTCACATTGCGTAGGTACTATTTCCAGCGGTTATTATTTACAAACAAGGGGAACGTCAATGAAACAAGAATGTTAGATGAATGAAGAAAAATTTATGATAAAAACTTGTAAAATCTAATGACGTTCCGTTTCATGTATAACTCAAGTTCACTTGATAAAATTGCAATTCCTATACTATTGTTCTAAAATTATTTATGACTTAGAGATGTATAATTTAACTATTATATTTTTCTGTATGTAATGAACACAAAATTATATATTTATCAAAATATAGTACATTAAATACGACTAATAATTATTGTCATTAGCTCTTCATCTATATTATTTTGTCATGTTGTTGCACATGTTTTTTGACGTGATTGTCACATTTCAGTTGACAATCATATGTTAAAATCAGATAACTTCAGGTTATTCATTGACAGTCATTGTTGAACTGTCAACTGAGTGAACTCATAGTCTCATACTAAACCTAACCAAAACCACGTGTGAAGTGTGTTTTGATTGTGATAAAAGTGCTATGAATTAAACACCATGGGTAAATTCAGATCAAAAATTAAGGGAACAACTAAGGGGAAACGATGGCAAAAGGGGCAGTCGTCGAATTCCAATCCGAAAATCCAGAAGTACCGGGATATGGCAAAGTCCCGGTTCTTTCAGGAGAATCTGGGTAAGAAATAATATTTAACTAATTACTATAACTTATCTTGATGACCATTTGCCATGTAATGCTTCTATAACAATGAAACCTAATGTATTGAATATATTTCAATTATGAATATCGAATATCGTAAAAAATCTCAATCTTTCAATAATGTTTGCTACTGATTACTCCTTCAGCCAATGTTTATTATACATTTAATTATCTAACATTGCGTAAAATTAGAGCCTCCAGTATTACAAATAAGTAGTATTTTAAACTATATTTTTCCTATTTTATATAGGAAACTCGGCCTTAACTCAGCAAGCCTTACAAAAGCACGATGCTATGACACTCTATGGACATAGTAAGAAATCAGATGACGAGACAGCTATAGTTAAAGAGTTTGAGAGTATGTCTGTACGAACTGGCGAAGATGGCAGTGAAACGGAATACACAGGCTCCCAAAAGTCCGGCACATATAAAACTTTCCAAACGTTTGCATCAGACTGGAGTCAATGTTCTAATATCAGTTTTAGCAAGTAAGTAAAGCATCTATTTTAATTTATAAACATTGTTTGTTGTAATAGTAATCATCTGGATAGAAAAAGAGGGAAATAATTAAAAAAAATTGTAATTTGCTAACTGAAACTAATCATTTTATTTTGGTTTCTAAACATACAATAATTATTACCCTATGAATTAAAAATGTTCTCCAAACCAAATTTTTTATTTACACTTCATACTCAAGAAATATTTCTGTTAAATATCAAAGAACTATATTGGCATATTGGCCTGTGTATAAATAGCTATTTTTTTCTTTGTATATCTTGTAATAACTTAATTTTCTTCAGACTTCTGACAAGATTTGACTCAAACAATGCCATGCATAAAGAGATGTTGGCAGTTCTTGCTGCTGTCACGGAAGTTATCAAAGAACAGGGTGGAAAGGAAACCACTACGGAGTATTTTGCAGCCTTGGTTCGTAATTTTTATCTTTATGGTGATATTCTTAAACTAGTTGTTTTTAAACTTTGCATAGAATGAAAATAGAAAATTCCATGTTTACGTGTGGATGATTAATTATTAAAATACTGATATAATAATAACAACTATTTCAAATAAAAAAAGTATAGTCTGGTTCTGTTTAAATTGTATGTAGGGATTCATTCCTTAGAAATAAATTCTAATAAAGACTATTTCCATAAAAAGACTGTTGTAGAATAATGTTTTAAATAATCTTGTGAGCTGTATAGGACATTTAATATGAGATTTTTTTTGTTTGCATAGTTTTTATATTCCTATCAAAGGCGGTCTTAAAACACAAATTTCCATATGCTTAATGCAGTAGCAAAACTTTTCAAATTATTATTCATACATTTCAGATGCAAACCTTAAAAGCATCAGAAGGAGAAGAAAGTCTGGTTGCGACATTATCACTCCTATCTATGGGTATAAAGTCTGTCCCACAAGGAGTTCTACGGAAACAGTTCTCGGATTCTGCGGGTATATTTGTGGATATATTGGAGAAGAATGCTTCATCAGAAAATGGGACGTTATTAAGAAGTGCTATAGGGTGTTTATCAGTGTTACTTCGAGGTCAAGAGTATGCTGTGTGGGGTCATTCGTCAACTATGAAAGTTTTTGACTGTATTCTCGCGTTTACGATACATTCTAAGCCTAAGGTAGGTTTTTTAAGTAATTTTTAATAGAAATGCAATGAAATTAATATTATTTCTTTGTTCAGAAAACTATTAGTTATCTGTACTTATAATATCTATTTATATTTTATTTATTGCGTATCATACGATATATCTTAAATTAAGAGAACAATTATATTAACTGGGAGCCTCGAATCTACAAAGGTATCTCTTTCAGGAAACCATATGTTCCTTTGTTAATCACACACAAAAGGAAAATTTAATATTTTAATTTATATAAATATTGTGACATATTTATGGTTACAGTTTTGCAGTCTAAGTCCATTTTTAAGTCTCGGTATTTATCAAAATATTCAAGTTCTTATTTTTATTTCTAGGTACGAAAAGCTGCTCAGCATGGTATCACCTCAATTTTACGTGGAAGTTGTTTCATGATACCTTCTGAGGATCAGAAAACAAAGGTGCGCAATTTAAATACTCATATTTACATGTATATTATAAACTAGCTGTTGCCCGCGACTCCGTTCGCGTTTACTTTCATAAAAAAATTATTCCCCTGGAAACTGGATAAAAAGTATCCTATGTCCTTCTCCTGGTTCTAAGCTACATCCCCACCAATTTTCAGCCAAATCAGTTAAGCCGTTATCGAGTTATAAATGGTGTAACCAACACGACTTTCTTTTATATATATAGATAATATATTTTTATACATAATTTGCTAACCTTAAAATGAAAAAAAAATTTTTTTTTTGTTTTTTTAATTTTGATTGGATTATTCATAGGGAAAAACTAACTTATGTAAATACTAAGATAATATTTTTTTTAATATTTACTACAGATTAAACTACACCCAGCCTCAAACCGTGTGGCAGAATATTGCCTAACGGCAATCAAGCCGGAAGCCCTGCTTTCCGGCCACCGGACAGTGTTGCATACCTTAGCTATGTTGCGCGATGTGTTGCCAGCCTTTAGCAAAGATTATATTAAGGTAATTTTTATTAACTTACATTATTATTCTACATATTAATGACTAGTATTGTATTTTTTATTGTTGTTACTAAGGATAATATAGAAGATGTCCTAAATAAACTATAATAACCTTTTGTTGGTATTGATAATTTCAAAATAATGATTACTTGTATATAAAGCATATGTCTGGACTCTGGTCTGACCAGCTGCAATTTTAAAAGATATCTTGTAAAAACCAACATTTGAAAACAAATAATACTTTAACAAAGCTTTTTATTAAATTTAATATACTTGTAATGAATCCATATCAGGTTGATACAATTTTGATTTAACTAAACATACACTACAGTTATCATCCAGTTACCATAATAAAATACATTTATAAATAGCTATAGTCTCTTAAATGTTATTTAACAATTTTCAGTCAACCTGTGAAGCAATCCTATCTCTGATGACCCACAACAATGTCTACATAAAGACGTGCTGTCTTCACACGCTGCATGCTCTCTTCTCAATGCCTAAGGAGTCCTCAAATATAACCTCAAACCTTGCCGTTCAGTTAAACAGAGCGTTAATGGCTGCCCGTCCACCAGCGAATGATACCGGACAAATATTGGCTTGGACTACTGTGTTGCAACAGGGATATGGGTGTTTGGCGAGGTGACTTTGTATTTTTACACTATACAGGGTGTTAAAAAAGTAATTTATGAGCCTGGTACGGTAATATTCCTAAATAAATGGATTTAAATAAAATAAACTTTATGATAAAATAATAAAGTTTTTAAAGATTCAAGGAAATTGTCATATACTGGCAATATAACTGCAGTTCGTAGACTCTTATGTTCGCTATCAGCTGATAAGAATTCTCCCTCTCTATTGTACCCCAGACGTAGATATATATTTTTTTAATTATATTATATTATTTATTCACAGTTATAGCAAAATAATGACAGGTATATAGTAACAGGGACACGGATCGGACATAATTTTCTTAACACACTGTAAATACTAGACGTATTCATAACGTCAGATAATTACTGGTAATAGAAGTACCATAGATTAGTATGTTAATATTCAATCGTAGGTAAATTTATAATTAAGTAACAACCTGTATAAATGTAATTTTTGTTTGTTGTCAGTTTGGATTTAAACCTGTGTATTCCGAATCTACCCGCATTCGTGAGCATTTGCGTGTCAGAGCTGTGGCTCTCGGACGTGGCTGAAGTCAACTCCGCTTCCACTAACGCCTTGAAAGTGAGTAAAGATAGTATATGTGATACATCATCATGACATAGCTATATATTATAAAGCAATGTTGCTTTCTTCTGTCTGCCCTTTTGTATCTTTAAAACTGCGCAATCGATTTTCATGTGTTTTTTGTATCAGATAGAATGATTATGTGTATAATACATGGACAAATGTGTGTAAAATCACAGGGCACGGCTAGATTGAATTATTTCCAGAAAAAGGGCTTAATCAATAAATTTTGTATATGATCGTATTCTTATCTTATTTTTCAGGCCATACTTCTGGACTGCGTAAAGCCAGCCTTAGAAACGGGGGAATCTTTTTTAAAACACAAATCTCATATAGAGAGTATCTTTAAGGCAATCGGCACTGGCCTGGACAACCCGTTCAATCAGGCTATAAAACATGTTATACTGACCATCGCTGTTTGTTTTGAGGTATGAATGTTAACCCTTAATTGATCCTAATTTGATCCGTGGTTTTAACCTTTTCCTGTTAGAAGCCTACCTTGAAAATATAACTTTTTACAAAAATTACGAAATGTATTGAAAATCAATTGGAACATTATTATATGCGAAGCCAGTCACTAACTTGGCCAAATCATTTAATATATTTATTGATAAACATAGTTTAAACTTTACATATATCTTGGTATTGAATTAAATACATAATTATTGTTTAGGCAGGTTTATTTAACAGTAAAATAATAAAAAATCATCTCAATTTTTAAAATTTTTAGTTATAAAGAATTTATATTTCAGATAGGAAACGAAAATGTAGCATACACACTTGGTCCACTTCTGAAGAAACTCAATGAAAGACGGGAAAGCCACAACTTTTTCAACGAGAAAGAAGCGGAATACGCAACAGGATGCGCCATTAAATCCCTCGGACCAGAATTTGTGCTCAAAATCATCCCCATAAAAGACGGAGATGCAATTAACCTAAACAGAAGTTGGTTGCTACCGGTTATGAAGGAGAAAATCTGCAATTCTAACCTCAAATTCTTCGCCACAGATATTTTGGAACTGGCTACGTTTTGCAGAAAGAAGTCCAGAGAATTAGCCCAAGAGAATGATACACCAGGGTCGCATACATATGAGTTGCTATGTAATCAGTTCTGGGCCTTGCTACCTAGTTTTTGCAACAACCCTAAGGATATAAAAGATAATTTTAAAATCATAGCCAGGGTGTTAGGAAGTGTTTTAAAGGATAATCCAGATTTTAGACTCTCAGTGATGTCGGGGTTGAGAAAGTTGATTGTGTGTTCTGAGGGGGAGGATCGAAGTGAATTGGGGAGATTTGCTAAGAATTATGTGCCTATATTGTTGAATATATACATGTCACCAGCTAAAGGAAGTACGGCTGAAGGACAAAGGTTGGCAGCATTGGAGACTATACAGGTAATAAAAGTTGTTACTAATAATTTAACAGATTAAAAATAATTAGCTAATTTAGTATTTGTTAGAGTAAGTGAAGTGAAAGAGTAAAAGTGAAAAGTGAAAACCAACGGAAAAATGTATTCATTCTAAGATTCATAGTTTTGCATAACACAGGGTAGAAAATGAATTAACGTGTTTTATTGCGTCACTTCCAATTATGATTCAAATACAAAAGAATTTGGTGCTATAATTAGCTGTAGACATATTCGTTACTTAGCCGTATATTGTTAACTAAAAACAATTTTCAATTTTCATTCCAGGTATACCTAACAATATGTGACCAATCCTTACGAGAAGAACTATTCAACAACGCGATTCAACAGTTAGAAGCTTCCCAAAACAATCACTTCCAAAGGGAATCCATACTAGATGTAATCAGATTATTAGTTTTATACCAAAACAGCGAACAGATAGCGAATTTATTCGACAAATGGGTGTTCCCGCTATGCGAGACAGTTCTAGAACCGCCCAAAAAGAATAAAAAGCCAAAAAAAGATGGCGACGAAAAAATGGATGAAAGTGGCGGGAAAAATGATATGCGGTACAAAGACAAAGCTAAATTGCTTGAAATGGAACACAAAAAAGCGTATCGGATATTGGAAGAGATATTTAAAAGCGAGAATGATAGTTGCAAGGAATTTTTGCGCGGGAATTATAAGAAAATTAAGAAGTTGTTGATGAATTCTTTGAGTAAAGTCGCGGATAGCAGTAAGGCAGCTAGATTGAGGTTTGTGTTTTTTTTATTGATTTAAAATCGTAAAAAATACATTTTTTTCCCACTTACTTAGAATAGAAACTTTTATTAAATACAATTTAAATACCATGATCTTTTTTATTTTGATATAACATAGTCTATGCTTCAATGAATTGAATTGTCTATGCTTATGGAACAATAATTAAAACGCAGACTAAAAAATGGAGTGCTTTTATATTTTATATTTATAAGTTAATATATCATTTGGTTCATCATAATCTGTTATTTCAACTTTTAGAATCTAATAGTAACACTAAAGTATCTTTACAATTTTCCAGGTGTATAGAGCACTTAATAAACCTGTCTTCGTCGAATCTCAACGCAGAGAGCAAGTTACTGAAATCAGCTATAGCAGAGTCAGTTATTTGTACCAAGGATATTAACACTAAAT
Organism: Eurema hecabe; assembly: GCA_026213755.1. NCBI lineage: Eukaryota > Metazoa > Arthropoda > Insecta > Lepidoptera > Pieridae > Terias > Terias hecabe. The sequence goes on from JADANM010006423.1 coordinate 1,882,280, forward strand.
GCAGGCAGTGCGCCTTCAACGTTATTAATACTGTTGGAAGCGTTCTCAAAGGGCAAGATGGAGGTAAATATTATATTATCTTAAGCGTTTTCCAATTATTGCACTAGTGCGCATTATGCGGCATAATGCTCAACATTAAATGTTTCAACTACGTCTTTCTTTATTCATATATCAAGCACTCTCAAAAGTACTAGCAATAGATAAATCATAAACGTATAACGCATAGACTGATAGACTCATAATTATCGGTCCGCTGTAAGTAAAGCCATAGGAGGAAAATTTGAATCTACGAAAAACATACAGTTAATTTTGATGAGATACACTGCGGCGTCGATATATGGAAGGTAGACAAAATTGTCTACTTTGTAATTCAACGGGCTTCACTTTGCGTGCTCTCATTGCTGTTCTAGGTGTTAATATTCTATGAGTATATGTTATTATTATAAGTTCTCCTTTATATATTGTACTTTTACATTTAATTTATTATTTCGGCACTTTTTCCATGCATTTTACCTATCTATATATTTATAGGTATGCAAGCGTTCGTAGATATGCTCCAATCGGGTCTATCTGCCCCGCTCCCACGCGTAGTGTCAGCTACCATACGAGCTATAGCCTCCGCATTATTCAACCTGTCCGAGGAGATGGGTCTAGATACAGTCCAAGGGCTCTTGGAGCAAATGGCTTCACAAATGTTGGCCAGCAATAGAGAGATTGTCGCAGCTGCTATGAGTTTTCTTAAGGTGAGTTCAATTATTATTACCGGGGGTAGGTATCTTTCGCAGGAGACCGACTGGGTGGGTACCCCCACAGTGCCAGACATTCTACCGCCTGAACAGTGATATGCAAATGTCACTGTGCTCCGGTCTGAAGGGCACTGTAGCCAGCGTGATTACTGGGATAATGAGTCTTATCTTCTTATGACTCAAAGTGGGGAGCGTCAATGTAGTGCACCCCTGCCCGGAGCAAAGTTCTGGGTAGCACTACATTGGTTATGAGCTGGCGTTTCTCTTACCATCAGGAGGGCGTCCAGCTCGTCTCACCACTTCATTGAAAAAAAAAAATTATATAAGATTAATCAATAAGTAAGGTGTAATACATTATTTAGTAGTCACACTATGTACATGGATCATACATAGCTACATGCTCATGTTAGTGAAATGTTTCGTAAAAATAAGGTAGGATTTCAATGCGCAAGCGCAACATTGTTATATACACTTATTTTTATTATTAATGTTTACTTAGTTATACAGGCATTGTTTCTTAAATAATTATCCAACATTTTAAAATAAGTTTTTTTCCTTCCTTTCTTATTATTTATATTATTAGCTTTATAAATACTATTTTATAACATACTAGCTGACCCGAGCCCTCTGTTGGGTATAATGTTAATTATCGTTTTCGGTTTTTTATATGGCCTATGACACTCAGCAATAATATGGCTTTCTATTAGTGAAAGATTTTTTAAATCGTTTCAGTAGATCCCGAGATTACCCTTTACAATTTAACAAACAGACAAACTTTACTACTCTATAATATTGGTATAGATAATTTACACAAAGTTATGATAATAACTTTTTCTTATTGGTATTGTTGACTGGAGAATATCCTTTTCTAGTGACAAGGTAGCCTTTTAAGCCATTGCAATTAAAATAATAACCTGCTCTGAATGTTTATATATAAATTTTACACAATATCTTACATTTTTGAAGTTATGAATGATATCATCTACTTTATCTCTATACTAGCCGTTGCTTGTGACTTCGTCCCCGTCGATTACTTTTTCCATAATTTCTTCGCTCCTATTAGTCGCAGCGTGATGCTATGTAGCCTAAAGCCTTCCTCGATAAATTGTCTATTCAACAAAAAAATAATTTTTCAATTCGAACCATTAGTTCGTGAGATTAGCGCGTTTAAACAAACAAACTCTTCAGCTTTATATATATTATCTCTATATTTGCAGGTATATACAAAAGTACTACCCACAGAAGTGCTATCAGGCAGTCTTCCGCTGATATTTAAAACATTATCTTCAATGTCAGAGGACTGTAAGAGACACTCGAGGTTGGAAATAGGATATTTCCTATCGAGAATGACTAGGAAATTCGGTGCTGAGACAATAGAGAAATTGATACCGAGAGAAGATGAGGTTATGCTGCGAAGACTCAGGAATATAAGGAAGATTGATAATAGGAAGAAGAGAATGAAAGATGGACAGAGGTAGGTCTTATAGTAATTTATTTCAATTATAAATAAATTATATTTTATATTCAACATGTATTATGCAATTAAACCTTCCTTTTGAATCACCATCTATTAAAAAAAACTGCATGAAAATCGGTTGCGTAGTTTCATAGATATAAGGCAACGCGTCGCCACGCAAAGAGTCAATTACTTTTTTACATACTTCAGTTGTCATCCAATATAATTTCAATGTTTCACATCTCTGGCAGATGTGAAACCTCCCGTTCTTTTATTTTCTAATGTTCTTCTACAAAATTAATCTCCAAAGCTGTGCTTAATTATTTATTTAAGGTCCATGACGATTAAAAAGTACTCTACATTTCCTAGTTGAATAAAAAATATTTTAGACATTAACTTTGACTTTAAATTTCAATAATTACTTCTATTTTGTTTTATTAGGTGTAGGGTACCAGCGAACATTATTAATTTTAAATTAATGATTGAAATTGTAATTTGTATTTGACAACCTTGTTGTTTAAGTTTCAAGTTTGTTATAACAATTTGTGAAATAAATAAATAAATTGTATTTGACTAGCTTGGCATGTTTAAATTAAGTTAAGTTTGCCATAACAATTACTCCTTCTTGCAGAGATCAAGACTCCGGTTCCGACACTGACATAGCAGTCAAAGGCACTTCCAAGACTCTGGAAGACATCCTCAAAGACTCGGATTCTGAATTGGAGCTGGATGAAGAGCGTCCGAAGGTCAAGAGGGGCAAGGGCGGCAGGAGTCAGGCCTGGATCCAGGATGACCCGGAGAATATTGTGGATCTGGCTGATGTGTCAAGTGCTAGGAAGATTACTGGTATGTGTGTTTGTTTTGTATAAGAAATGGTGATTGACAAGTTTTGCTTAGTAATTTAAATGTTTTTGGGTTGTAATTCATTATACAGGTGTTAAATAACAAGTGTCCAATCTGAAAACCTTTTACTATATACCGGTTTTGCTATCGTTTTGAAAAAATAACATAATTGATTTTTTAACGAACTAAGTAAAATAGAAAAACTTACATGGCATGGTTCTCGTGCTCTACTAGTTATAGGGTACAAACGATACGTGAGTTGCCAGCGTTTGTGAATTTCCTACAATTCGTGTAAATTTTTCACTAGAAACTTAATCTTTAAATCTTTATTGCATTTTTATTTTTAGATATCGATTTTTTATTTTATTTCATTCTATATTACCGTTCAGGACAACATCGGACACATGTTTTGTAACACACTGTTTATGGAATGTAAGTCATAGTAATTATATAACTGACTAGGTGTAAAAGTCCAAAAAACTATAACATAGATGTATAACCCTATATGATCATAGCTTAATCCATATGACATGACCCACATTTTTGAGATGTTATTGAATGTTTTAAATGTAATTCCTACTACTCGGACAGTATTAAAATAATGTTTACGAGCCAGCCGCAAACAGAAATACATTGCTGTTTTTTTTTCATTTTATTGGAATTTTTATAGCCTAATCACCAGATCCTTTCAATCATCCTTTTACGTAGATCTGTAGTCGTTTCGGATCGCCTATCAGAAAGTACTTTTACAGACAACAGTCCTTTAAGTTTAATTTCGCTATTTTGTAACTGTAATATGAATAAATAAATAAAAATCTCTTACAGCCACGGACCCGAAACAGAAGAAACGGTTGATAGAAGAGAAATCGCAGAAGAAGAAAGATGGTGGATTCAGGACTGCTCCCGACGGTAGACTGATCATCGCTGACGATGACTTCGATGATGAACCGGATCCCAAGCCCAGTGGAGACGTTGATACTGATACTGATGACACAGGTAAGGCTATATATTAATATAATGAAGGTAAAGTTTGTTTGTTTGAATAGGATGATCTCAGGAATTTTGAAGTTTTCTTTTAATTAACCGACTCCAAAAAGGAGAAGGTGATTCAATTCGACCGTACATATGCTTTTTTTCTTAGATTTTTCACAAACAAGTCGTTTTGTCGTATAGATCAAGTCAGTATAGTGAAATTTTTAAAATATTAATAAAAAATCCAGTTTGATAACCTAACCCTAATTTGATAAGATTTAGATGGCTAAAGCCTAAGATAGATCAAATTTATACATATCCTTATAATTTCAGACGGAGAAGACACAGAAAAGCCTTCGAAACTGCTAAAACCTGGCGCTAAAAGGAAATATGATGACATACTAAGTATCAAGAGTGGTCGAACTAACAGGAGTAGAGCGTCCACTGCTACCGTCGGATCTAAGTACAAAGCTGGTGGTAAAGGAATTCATAGGTAATAATTTTTTTAAACCCATTAATATACAACGTGCAAAAGAAATGTGTGGTAATATTTAAGGATCGCAAAGAATACCTAATTTTAAATGAATGTATAAAAAAATCATTTCATTTGAACTATTTATTATCAAGATATTGATTTTTTTATTTCTATTGACTAGCATATCGATATTTAAATTTATCGACGCTACGACATCACTTTAGAGCTATCAGCTGTTACGTGTCAATGACCGCATGACCCCATGATAATGCATTTCATTGAAAAAGTTACTGCTGTCTGTGTCATTAGAATTCGAAAAGTGATGTAACACTTTTGTTTTGATTTTCATATTATCGATTTTATTGATGAATTAATGAAATAAAAAATCTCAAATATGTTTATTTTAATGCAGGGACTTGTATATCTATGAGCATCTAAACATCACGCAAAAATATAACCACACATTTCTGTTACACGTTGTATAAGAGCAGGCATACGAGCAGGCGCGTCACCTGATGTAAAGTGATCAGCGCCGCCCATAAGCACTCGCGTTGTCACGAGTGTGTTGCAGGAATTCTCTCGTGCTTCGCTCTCTCTTTAAAGATCCCTAAGTCGTATGTTCGGTAACGCTGCATGAGAAAGCTTCACGGTATGGTTGCCTAAACAAAAAGTTCCTGCGAAAACGCACTGTCCTTGACTGCCATAAATTTGTTTTTAACACTGATTGAATGTTGTAAATTAATTACACACACACACACACACACCACTCACATACAAAATTGGCAGTACCAATCTAGGTGTTAGTATCTGTAACACAGTTTCAAACTAGAACAGATACCAGCGAACCTAATTTCATAACAATTTGTTTTTTTTTATTTCGTCAAATCTGCAATCGGTCTTAAGAAACCATGAACAGATTGATTGTGTTAAATGAGGACTTTAAGGAGATAGTGCCAGCGCTCTAATTCAATTTAATAACAATTTGTGGAAATAAATATTTAAATAATACTTTTCAGGCCGCTAAGCTCAGCTGCGTCAGTCACTTCGGTAGGAACAGATTATCGTTCCAAGAAGGCCAAAGGAGACATCAAGAAGAAGGGGAAACCAGAACCGTATGCCTATCTACCGTTATCGAGGAAGAATTTGAATAAAAGGTATGGGTTAATTTGTAAAAAGCAAGCGTGTTATGATAGTCTCAGTATTTAGATATAACTTCTCTCAACCGCTACCGCTTT
>JADANM010006423.1:1888106-1912848 GCA_026213755.1 Eurema hecabe
AAAAACATGACTCATGCGGCGTTATCTCGCTCTGAGGCGTTCCATTTAAGGCTTGAAGTGCAAGCGAGAATACGGAACTAGGGACCTTTGTCCCTAGGTCCTTTGTCCCTTTGTGCCTCTTTAGGCACAATGGGCAAAAAATGTAATATCAGTAATTTTTTATGAAGTGGTCACTTTCGACTGTCGTCAGTAAACCGAATTTAGGGACAACCGATTTTTGTTGGAGCTTTTTTTTGTAAAACTCACAGTTTAGCTGAAAACCTCGAAAACCTGATTTTGTAAATTTTCACCAACATTTTTTTTGTATTGATGGGGAACTTTTCACAATTCTTTTATAATAGTATTTTAAACATTCATACCAATTTTTAGCTCTATGGGAATTATGCCCTGCAAAGTCTTATTTTGCTGCACTAAATGTAGAAAATAAATTAATGGAGTTATCTCTTTGCAGGAAAAAGGCTGTCACATCGAAACAATTCAAAGGCATTGTCAAGTCCAAGACTAAAGGCGTCAAAATCAAATCCAAGAAAACATAGAATCTAAGTTCATATACTTTTATTGCATTTGAGTTACTAATAAGATTAGTTGATCTATGAATTTAATAAAATATTTGTTTTCGCCTGTTAAATAAATATATAAAGCTTAAAAGTGTTTCGATTTCTTCCTAGTAATCTCTGAAACTGTGGGTCGAAGTATAAATATTTTTTGAAAAAAAAACCTATCCCAAAATTTAAAACTTTTATATTTCCTGACCAGCAATGGATACTGATATGAATATGTCGCAGGCTGATTGTATAATCCGCTGTATTACATTACGGCTAGCCGTTTTACAAAACAGGGCCGTTTTGCAAAGCGGCGGTTCGACGTTTAGCCGTAGATGTGGATGAATTTATCATCCATAATATCCATAACTAATCATTCAAAATTTTATACTGTCTCACTGAGACTCCAAATCATATTTTAAATGTCATACCTACTCCTGTGTAAAAAAAGATCCTTTTTTCGCTGAAATATGGTTGCATTCATATATCTGAAATACCTCCACTGAAAACCCTCACGCCCTTTCATTACATTTCACATTAATCACTGCTTATAATCTAAGCATTTAACTATTAAAAAATGATAAAAGCTTTTAACACTGAACTTTCACATTGAGTTTCACTTGTACAAACACCCAAATTCAGCTTATAGCCTCGAGGAAATCAGTAGTGTTCGTATTCATACGTCTTTCAATTTATTTTATACGCTATGGGTCAATAGAAAGATTGATTGGTTGCGATGTCTTTATAAATCGAAATAAAAGCGCGCGTTTGAATAGAGGCCGTTTTGTTTTGACACAATAGCTATGATCAGCGGCTTTAGCGCGCGTATAGTACGCGTCATTTATGTTTAGCGATTGACGAGAATAGATGCGCATCGGTAGAATCGCGCTCGTAATTGACGTATTGGTGCGAGAAAGATAACACGACTGGGACAACCAATCAACGCTCGCGCACCCGACGATCACGCGCCCCGCGCGCCGCACCCCTACCTCGATACCTTATTTTTGACATCTGCGCAGGTTTCGTTCAGCGCGAAAGATTCGTGACGCGTACTATAAATAACGCCTAAAGTTATATTTTTTTAATTTCTCCTCTTGGAGCCCAAGAAAAATTCAACATAGATTAATTATTAAAAGTTAGTTCGGTAATTTTTATAACCTAGTGAATTTATGCCACTAATATTCAAACTTGAAATTATCGAAAAATAATACTAGATTTTAAACTTATTAATATAATAAACACCATCGAAGTAAAATTACCTATGTGGATATTAGTCACTCCTTCACGCAAAAACTTTGGCTGAAGTTTAGTATGTATGCATGAAGAAAAGTCCGTGGTGGAACATATAGGTAGAATTCTTTTAATCCCGGAAACATCGTAAAGCGCGACTTCTAGTACTATAGTCGTAGATACTGTTTATTCAAAACGAATATTTATTTAGCACCTGTGCCAAAAATAAACTTGCAAACAAAAACTTGAAGATGACGCAGTGTTGGTTTTGTAAATGAGCTTGTTTAGTACTTACGTACTGCCTAACGATATCCTTGGTAGCTTTAATACGTTTACGAGTATAAAATACTAGCCGCGTTGAGCAGTTATTTTCGAGTTTCAATAACGTTGGCTATTAAAGGCTATTAGACTACTCTACCAGGGACCTTTATTAATAAATCGTGTAATTAAGAACCCTATTCCTCTATATTATAAAACTAGCCACAATTCACGGACTCACGCGCATAAGACATGAATTATAATCATAAACCTTCCTCTTGATTCAATCTATCTAATAAGATAAACTGTAAATCCATTGCGCAGTTAAAAGATTTAAGCATACATAGGGACAGAAGAAAGCGACTTGTTGATCTTTCCTGAAAAGCGCGTTCTGATTCAAAGAACTTATTCAGATTTATATATTAATATTAAAAAAAAAGAATAGAATAGTGTAATAATGCAATATTAGTTTGTAATGTTCCATTTATCAACGTAGTTAGTAAATAATTGAGTGCCTTTACCTTTGCATTATATTTATAACTGAAAAACCGTTACAATAACGGTAATTAAGATTAATGACTTCATGTGTATCTTAAATCTGTTTTGGTAATGTTTTACGACATACTTTGCGAATTCATGGACAATGGGTTCCCATTCATTAAGGCTATTCGTAATAACTATGTGAATGAACATACCTATAGTTTGAGCGAAATATTAAATTCAAGCAATTTTTCAAATTGTTTTGTAAGTTTTCTCTTTTTTATTATCAAAATCAACAGTTATAAGTAAATCGATTTCATAAAAGCTTTACCTAAGAAGCTAAGATAGATCTTCGTTTACTTACTAGCTGTTGCCCGTGACTCCTTCCACGTTGACTTTCAAATTAACTTTGACAACATTTGAAACCATTACAATTTTTTTTCAGTTAAATAGAAGCTTTTGTCCTTTCTCGTGATCTAGACTATCTGTGCACCAAATTTAATTTAAATCTGCTCAGTAGTTTTGTCGTGAAAGCGACTTTATACTTACATGTGTTTGAAGCAGCTGGAATCTGGATACAGATTTATTTAGATGAACCAACTCCTTACTAATATTATGAAGTGTATAAATAATAATTCAGCTAATTCTGAAGATATTACCTACTTGTAAGGCATTTAGTAGAAATGAAGGAGGTAGACTAACATTAAATGTACTGTTCCGTTTCCGTTATTGATTTTGATATTTTTTTAATTTCGTAATTAATGACATTTATGTATTCTTTTCTTTTATCTTGGTGAAAAGGAATTTGGGATTTGGTGTGTCAATGTATATGGACTATTTTATTATCATCAATGGTTTTTTGACAATATTTATTTTCATCAAAAACGATTCATTAGTCCCATATTTTTTTCATAGATGAATGATAATAATGAATCGATAATTAATAAATGTTTTGAGTATTCGACTTTATGTAGTTTTATTAATACATTTTAGAATGGAAAATCAAATCAATTCAGTCAATTGTTAACAATTTCATAGCAACAATGGATATATGTATACTATGATAATTATAAATATATAAGCTTAGTAATTCGGTACAACTGTTATAAAATCCTTTTGCACAATAATGTGTTGAAACTGAGCGTCGGTTGTAACTTGTAGGACATTGGATCCGCGACCAACTTCGCTAGCAAATGGCAAACTGTTTGAACGACTTTCACGAAACGGCGGGAAATTGTTAACAATGTCAAATCCATTAGGTGTTCGTAATTAAAACAATTTGGTTACTGAGGTATCTTCAAAAGGAGGCAATTTACTATCATGGATAAACTTAATTTTAATAATATTTATATTTTTACATGGAAATTTTCATCACATTAAACATTAAATCTAGGCCATTTCTCAGTATTCATTTCAGTATCAACAATGAGTCTTGTCATATCGAAAAAATACAACCATTCTGCATAATCTATTTCATAATTGTCCATCGGCGCGCCGACAGGCCGGCTAGCCGATATAAAATCTTATAAATAATATACAAAATAATACAAACGAAAGTTCGTTTCGAAGAAACAAATGAGATTTATCGTAACATTTAAATTCCGTTGGGGACAAAATCCGTGATTATTCAACATTTACAATGCCAGTCCGATTCGATTTACAAAAAAATATACAATTATGTGACTACACAACCAATGATTGCTTAATTGTTCAGCATTTTTCGTCGGCGAGCAGTGGATCGAGCGAGAAGCCGAGATCCAGTACTGCCGCGGAGGGCCTCTTGGAGGATTTAATAGCGGCGGGCCGGGGCTTGCGCTCCGAGTGGCCCAAGTGGCCGTTCAGCGCGTGCCGCACCTCGCCACCGAACAGATCACTCAACGTCTGCTGCACTCCCTTGCTACCACCACTTGTCGAACTACACGTCACTATCAGTTTACGCACTTCGGGCTTGTTCGTTTTACTAGTGTTATTCATATGTAAAGTCTTCGAGAGCGACAGGCTCTGGTTGTAGAAATTGTTCGTGACGCCGGACGCTTTGGACGACCGCGACAAAGATGACTTGATATTACTCCGGACGGTCGCGAATTTTTTTCCTAACGTAATTGCGCTACCTGCGTGTGATGCGTTGAACGTGCACAGAGCCAGGGGCCGCGGACACGACGTGTACCAACAAACATCGCTCGGTATCAATGCAGGTGGACCTTCGGGCTTCTCGTCCTTTACGGTCGGTGTCGGTGGAGCTGGCGGCGCTATACTTAATATAGGCACATCCGCAGGTATCTCCGCATCGTCCGGCAAAAGAAAGGAATCAGTGGGCAGTGGTTGGCTGAGTAAGGATGTGATGCTCGATGTGTCAGGCAGTACGGGGTCTTCCACATTGAGCCAGCTCGCGTAGATATCGTTTACTTGCTGATCAGTCGTTAAACCATTGAATGAGGAGATGTCTATTGAAGTATTGACTAGGAGCGGTGGGAGGTTGACAGGAACTGTCGTCGCCGGCGCAGGAGTCGTCACCGGCGTCGGAGGATGGGCGACGAGAGAGGTATGCGTGTTTCCCGATGCTGCGGCATCTCTTGAAGCTCTATGTTCAGCTAATAATGTATCGAAGGGTTTCGCTCTCCCCTCAACCGTCCTCCGCAGTGACAGAGCGTGCGCTTTGCACGTTAACGACCTCGTGCAGGGCTTGGGATTCTCCGCGGTCACCACCCCACAATGCTTGTTCGGATCGTATTCTCGTAAATTAAATTTCGTTTTACTCGTTTTGCGCGTTTGCGTCTTTGTGCTCGGCGTCGCCGGAGCCTTTAAAGCTTGAGCAGTTTGTACATTGTCAACAACATTTGATAACATAGGTGATGTGTTCGGGGGAAATGTTAGGTTTGAAAGATCTGTGTCCGGTATTGCGTACCCGGTCAGTGATGTGTCTATTGATGATGCATATAAGTCTTGTGATTGCAATGTATCACTCGTCGAAGGAAAATTAATGTCATGTATATCCTTAATTATATTTTTCCAGTCTGCTGCATTAGTTATATCATCTGCACTCTGTATGCCTTCAGAGTTCATAATTGCAAAAATGTCATCAGTCAGATTTTCTCCCAGAGGTAAATCCTCTGTATCCTGTATACTGACAACGGGTAATTCTCCACTCTCCATACTAATTTGCACCTCCCCAGTAATCGCTGAAGAGGTGCTCGCTTCTTCCAGGTACTGTAAGTCAGGTTGTGGCAAAACTATCCTAGATATGGGAGCAGCGGCCGTGTGCACTGGGGAAGTTTCCATCTTAACAGGATGGACATCTACAGGAACGGGAGGTGGCGGCTCTTTCTTATGCCTACTTCTACTGGGAGCAGATTTTAGTTTCACTGTAGGAGGTGGGGGTGGAAGGATTGGCTCAGCACCGGTGTGGGATTCAAGTAAATGTCTGTAAACTGCACTACATTTTACTATATCTCCACACATGTGACACACTGCAGCATTTAAATTGTCCATTTGCGGAAAGAGTCCATGGAGGCTCATGCTTTCGTACCGAAGACGGTTGAGGCCTGCGCGGCGGTACCTGGCCTGGCCTCTCTCTGACACCTTGTACGGATGCGACTCGTGGACGCGGCGGGTGGACGAGCTCTTGCCGTCCACCGCCGCCGGCGTCATAAACGTCCCATCGTTGTCCCTCCGAGGAGACAAATGACCGATTTCGCTCACCCACAAATCCCATGGTTTCTCGTTACATTTCAAAGGACTAACTATCTTCGCCGCAAACGGGAAGTCACCAGACATTTTCACTTTAACTTATGATTCTATACAAGAGAACTCCTCGTGGCCTCACGGGAGCCCGGTCATTGTGGTCTCCTTACACCTTGATAGGTTATTATCCCATAACTGCCCCACGTCAAGACCAGCTGAGAACAGCGTCGAGGTCACATTGTAAACCACTCTTTCACTTCATTATTTACACTTAATGAGCCAAAACGTGTTGTGATTGTTTTAGCTTTTATATTTACAGGGACAGATGATCTATCTCACTGACAGCTGATTATGCAGGTTGTAAGTTTTTCTTGACCACGGAACACATCCATCTGTAGACAGTCCTTTCTAAAAGTTTACTAGTTCCCAAGTGAAACAAATGTCACTATTGCTTTAATTTTATGTGATACTATGCTTGTTACACACGAATAAATAATCAAAAAATGATGTTTAGTTGATGGTGGTTGTGATTTACTACAGAAAGCATCAACACTTTTTTGAGTATTTGTAATAAGGTAAAGAGTGAATCTCAAATTTCTGTAATCTATGGTCATTCATTGGTAGAATCTCCAGTGACATATACAGATTATAAAGAAAAGGTTTTTAGTTTCATAATTTACAAAATACGTTTTTATTTATAAAATTAATTAATTAAAGTACGTATTTCATGAAAAAAGATAAATTCAAAAAGATTTAAAATAAGATGTTAACAAGTATATAGTTTCACATTTTAAAACTGGAAAATTTACACTTACTTATACGAATGAATATCATCTCAAAGGAAAATATAAAGTATAAGTATTATTTTAAAATTTTACATAAAATAATTATGATTGTAATTATTGTATAATGTTTAACTTGTATTCTATTCTATTCTTGGTGAAATGGCAGAGCTGAATGTTTAACTTACCAATACCGGCTTGAGTACTGACATATTATAATGTCATCACTCAACGTCAAATATAAAAAAAAATTGTTGTGTCAAACTTTACACCGCTAAAAGATATAAAAAATGAATAGAATTTTTATTTCGTAGAAAATAACATAAAAATGTTTCCTTCCTAAAAGGAAACAAACCATCATAGACCTACTATGCCGGATATGTTTTGCTGTCACATAAAATCACCGGCTCTTCAATGTGGTTCATCAGAAACTTTTTAAGATCAATGCTATTTGGAGTGCCCATCGGCGTTACTTTACTTGATACTGTGGGATATGTAGCTAGAGTAGAAGGTATATCTATGCAACCGGTATTAAACCCAGTTCAATCCACAAACACAGACTATGTCTTTCTATCGCGATGGTCAGTGAAGGACTACAACATACAACGCGGTGACATAATCTCCCTTGTGTCTCCGAAAGATCCTAACCAGAAGATAATTAAACGTGTTGTAGGGTTAGAAGGTGACATTGTGAGTACATTGGGATATAAAAGCCAGTTTGTTAAAGTGCCAGAAGGTCACTGTTGGGTTGAGGGTGATCATACAGGTCATACACTAGACAGCAATACATTCGGCCCGGTTTCTTTAGGGCTTATAAACGCTAAAGCGGTGTGCATAGTCTGGCCTCCTGAACGATGGCAGAGCCTGGAGGTAAAGGTGCCAGAACACAGGAAACCAGTGAGCACCCAAATATGATACAACTTAGCCAATAACCTAATTTATACCACAGCTTAGCTCATACAGTTGTTATTGTGATGTTTTAGTTGTATAATCTGTTGCAATATTTATTACAGAGTGGAGTTTGATATAAAATGTAAATAGTTTATTGATATCTCATTGAATTTAAGATCTTAACTGAATCCAACAATTTATAATAATTAGTACTGCCATAGTCTAATTCATCTAAGAAAAAAAAGTTGCAACTATTGTTAAAAATAAAGTTTTGTTATCTAAATTTATTTTCTTTTTATCTGTATTTAACCTTATGTAATTTAACACATACTTTCTTTATAGGCTTACAGCAAAATAGAAAGTATAATTTGTATAGGAGTAATATTATCACATTTTAGGTTTATCTCATAGATATTTTATAATAACATATGTTTTACTCAAACAATTATAAAATAGAAATAAACCAACAATTATTACTTATATTTATTTATTTACAACTTCTTATTTCTTTCTATTACATAATACTTTTTAGTCCATGTCTGTGTAATACGTTAACAATTTCGTCATATGATATACCTTTACGAATTATATCATAATAACCTATTCTAGACAAGTCTACTACAGTGGATCCACTTCTGCATGTTTCTAAGCCTTGGCTTAGGGTCCCACCATCAAAAACAGCCCCCAAATAACCAAATAGATGCTCAAACTCTTTTACAGTAAGTGTCGAAGGTTCATTACTTGAGTTTGCACTTGTCAGAGCAACAGGCATATCAAATATCTTAGTGACCTTATTGATGAACCCATGGTTTGGTATCCTTATCCCTATTTTTGTTGTTAAAGGATTCAGATATGGATTATCTAAGTTCTGAGTTTTCTCCAAAACTACCGTTACAGGACCAGGTAGTAAACTTTGTAATAAATTATCGCTGAGGTGGTTTGCTTCTCCCCATTTCCGAACATCAGATATTGTGCTTACACAAATCGCTACAGGCTTTGCCGAATCTCGACCCTTTATAGCATACAGTTTTTGTATAGCACTCTGGCAATTAGCACTACAGGCCAAACCATATATTGTATCTGTAGGAACAGCTATAACTTCTCCATTACTTAAAAATTCAGTAGCTTTTAAGTAAGAACTCTCTTCTTCACACACAATAATCGGAGTACCCTTATTTATCTTCATTTTTGTTACACTCCTATTTCTTACGAGGACATTAACATAAAAAGATAACTTTTTAAAAATGTTCATAGTTTTAACTATTTTGTTAAATACTAAATAGGTTTAGTCTCGCCAATTGTGTGCACATTTATGGTTGCAGCATCTATAGAAAGTTGTCATTGGTTCGTCAGCTGAACGAGTCTGTAGTTGCATGAAAAATGCTCTTCCGTGACTGCATTTGGGGCAAACAGCGTCAGTAGAATCCACGTTGTCCCAGGCAGCAGCGCCACCCATAATATAATCCAATTCCTGAAAATTAGAACCAAATATTTCATTTTGATAAAAGAAGTAGTACTTAAATAAAATAGAATATAGCCTGAAGGTATGTATAAGGGTGATGCAATACCATGCAAAAACGGTACCTTGAGTTTAGGAAATGTTTTTGAAGACACCTTTTTCTTGATATTGTATATATACGGACACGTGTTACATGCGTATCGGAGGCCAGATTCTGGAGCCTCTTCGACCATGAGCATATTCGCACACGTTGGGCAAAATAACATTATTAAAATTATCTATCATAATAAAACTTACTTATAATATGCCAATTTTAGTATAATTTTTATCCTATGTTAAAGCAGAAAATTAAACGAACAGTATTAATTATTCATTCAATAATTTCTTAGTTTTATTTTTTGTCCACATTGTACAATCACATGCCGCCGAAATCCGAATGTTATTAATGTAATGGTTGACATTTGACAATTGACACAGGTTTGCAGTTTTTTAGCGTTGCCCAATAGAAATAAACACTATGAAAATATATTATAGGTGTATTATTTAAATATTATGTAGTAATACAAAACGCTTTTTTCTTTTTAAATGGTAAGGAATTACATATGCACTATAATACATCTACTTTCCACGATTTATTAGAAGCGGTTATAAATATTTATAGCATTTAAGTATAGTTTTTTTTATTAGTTAATATTATATACATACAGGCCACTAAAGTATTTTAATTTAAAAAATAAAAAAAAATGATTATTTTTAGTCTATGCTCTTATCTTATCGCATGATGACAGGTGTCAAAAATCAAATCTTCGAAAAATTGTTCAACGAACTTGACGCGAGACGTTTCGCTTCATTCAACCAAAGCGATTAACGCTAGTGCCGAATTGCTTTAGTCTATTGACTGTAAGAAATTAATAGCGTTTTTAATATTTATCTTGTGTTTAATTGATGGGGAGTGGTTTTTGTGTGTTTCCCTACCTTGGTGTATTGAGTGGTGACAATGTTGCGATCTATATTGGACAAATTTTGGAACGAAGATGTCTGGTTACCGCCGAATACGACCTGGGATGATATTGCTCCTGGTCCAGATAAAGAAGTGGTTTATAACGACTACAGGCACCTTCTGTTTCCTATACCCTTGGCCTTCGTAGTCATAGCTATACGACACTGCTTAGAAAAGTGAGTAATATTTTTAATTGAATTGTTTACCGTAAATTTCTTTACTGGGTCATCGGTTCGGATTTTATCAGATTACAACGAAATGATAAGGATGTTCGAATAGTATCTATAAGGATTTAACGTAAGGCTTTTATGGTCATAATCCGATTTTTTTTTCTAGGAATTAAATTTGAAAAACTGACATGCATTTTCATGATTATCATAAGTGCCTACTTGATATCTACGCTATATCATTTAAATTAAATAAATTGAGACTTAATTTTATGTTCTATGCATATTTTTGTTAAAATTAAATAAAATTATCATCAAAAGAGTAGCATCAATATTATGTACTTTATGTCATGTCTCAAAATAATACTTTTTTCTCAGATATTGGTTTGCACCGTTTGGTAAATCGCTTGGTATTAAAAACACAAGATCCAAAAGGGCACCAAGTAATCCTAAACTGGAGGGGGCTTATCAGGAAAGCTCAAAAATAAAACACAAGCAGGTGAGCCTAATTAGATATCTATACAATCCAAATTATAGTCATAAAATTATCATTAGTACAAAATATTTATTGTCTCTTAACAGCTAGATTCATTTACAGACAATTAATTTATTTTTAATCATATATGTATTGATAATAATTATCTGTTTTTTATCTTATCAATACTAATGTAAGTGTAACTTAGAGGAATACAGCTTTATAAAGCTTTTTGACTTGAGTAAATGATTTTAAAAAATATTTTTAGGATAGGGGTTGAGTATGAGAACAAATTTATACCGCAAACTGTAATTTATATGGATTTAACATTTCAAGATTGAATTATTATTATTATTCATTATTAATTCCTCAGAAACAATTTTCTTTGGTTTTTAGAGTATTAATATCAATTCTAAAGAAGAAAGATAATTTTGTTTCAACAATTTGTAAATGAATAAACAAAAAAAAATAAATAGGTCTGTAGGCATGTTGTGTTTTTGCTTGTATGCATAGTGCCTTATTGTGGTGTGTGTTTCAAATAGAAATAGGTTTTTGTTCTAATTAAGACTTTTCCTTGTGTGATAAAATATGATATAAGCTTCCTCCAATATACTATGTTTCCTGCTTCACAAAACTGTTAAAAAAAGTAATTGCACTTAAATTTAAGATGTAATAATGTAGTTAATTATAAATTGTTATGACTGGTGAGATTAAGTAATAATAATAATCATAAAGCTATTCCCTTGTTATAATAAATACAATTATTAAACTAACCTTGCTAGATAAGATTAAATTGTGTGTATAGAGAGTGGATTTTTTTTATTGTTCAATTCCAAATTTAAACATTATATTTGAATATATATTTTTTTTATTTTCTGGCAGTTAATATAATTGTTTCCATGATTAAAATTCAAAAAGAGGTTTTATTACATTGACCATTAAGAAGGCCAGTTTTATAAAAAAAGTATTTATGTCAGTTTAGATATAGCCATTCTCTATTCAAATGCAATTTGTTCTGGGTGTTGTGTGGCTTGTGTAACCTCTAACTGTGGTCCTCTCTTTTCAGTTCTTTTTGAGCAGGAATCAGGTAATTATTGCACATTCTTCCCTCATTTAAGGTCCTGGTAAGAATTTTGTTTCACTATAAAATAACTTACTTTAATCCTAACAGGATCTTAAACTTTCCATGAATGTAGACTGCACATGCTTTCAAAAAGATTTGATTAAAGAACATGACATTTGGTATTTTTTTGGACTTAATTTTTTGTTAGTTTTATTTTTATTGAATACAGACATATAGTTTTATAAGTAGGTAGATGCTTTGGTGATAATTGCTTTAATTTTTTTTATTTTGTTCTTAGCTTGCGTATGTATATTATTTCAATAATTATATTTTAACCAGGTAAATCTAGAGATGAGGCATCAATGTTATTTTATTAAATAGATATGTTATAAGCGCAAAATTTTGAAGAAACAAAAACATTCTAATTAGGACGTCTTACCTTTACCTACCAACCTGATTGGTTGCCGGTTCATTCGTTCGCAACTGACATAACTATCTCTTTTTTCTTTTCGGTTTACCTCCTTTCTATCGTTTTGACTTGTATGTATATGTGCTGCACTTTTTTCGGTTGATTTGTATAGGTATAACATATCTATTATGTAATATAGGATAGGATAGGTGGGAATACAAAATAAATAATATCAATATACAAGGACAACAGTTCAATCAAAGACAACAGCCATGCGTCAATCTTGAGAGGGTAGCCATAAAAACTACTCCTTAAAATTGCCATCCTATCTTCAAGCCTACTTAGTCTGCTGGCAACACGTGGATGTTAAAGATAAATTAAAATTCCCGTAATCAGTAGTCAATAGTAGATATCTATTAATAAATATTGATAATGCGAGCATGTGTATAACGGTAACTATTTCGCGGCTTATCACATTGGGGTGAGTCTTATCAATAAATAGGATTATTTGATGAGTAATGCATCAAATATTATTTTTGCTTCTCATTTATTGATGACTCATTTTTTGTTTGTATAATGTAATGCTCTGTAATGCAATTGGAAGGGTTGATTATTGATATATGTATAGCTACATGGGCAAGCCCTAGTAAGCCCTAGTAATGTCGAAATACTGGAAAGCTTTTAAATTTAAGTACGACTCAAACCGGTTCGATTTGACAGTTCGTCATACAAATCTGTCAAAATTTTTTGCGTTTTTTTATTCGCGTATGAGTATTTGGCCGTTAGTGTTGTTGCTAAATACGGTATAGTTAAATAAGAATACATTAGACGGGTATATTCGGCTGTCCCTTTCCCTCATTCTCTTAACTAAAGTAGTAAAGAATCTAATCTCAACATTGTCGCCAGGTTTTCTATGACAGGGCTAGCGGGACCCAACTTAATGGCTTGTGGTCTCTTCGAGGGGAATGTTTTTCTTTTTAACCGACTTCAAAAAAGGAGGAAAGTTTCTCAATTCGACCGTATGTTTTTTTACGGATAGAAAAAGGTACACACCTTCCACTGTTTTAATGTCGTAACTACTAAACCCCCCTGGTGGTGAGATCCACGAGTGCATGGGTTAGCCACCAGCTTAAATAAGACAATAGTAATAATTTGTAGAGATTATTCTCCCTCGATATATTTAATATGTTTTTATATTTCAAAAGTTAATTGGTACCATACTAAGCAAAACAATACCGACTTTTATAAAGCGACTAGCTGTTGCTCGCGATTTCGTCCCCGTTGATTACTTTTTCCATTATTTCTTCGCTCCTATTAGTCGCAGCGTGATGTTATGTAGCCTAAAGCCTTCCTCGATAAATTGTCTATTCAATAAAAAAAATATTTTTTTTATTCGAACCAGTAGTTCCTGAGATTAGCGCGTTCAAACAAACAAATAAACAAACTCTTCAGCTTTATATATTAGTATAGATATAGATTAAAAACCTACCTCGGCTAGTTCCTAGATATATCGATGAATTATACATTAAACCTTTCGCTTCAATCATAATCTATTAAAGAATAAAGCATCTTAATGAATTGCGTAGCTTGAGAGATCTAATAGTATAAAACCAAGGCAATATATGCTTGCCTTGGTTTTATACTAGGTAATCACCTATATACTATCTATATTCTATACTAATATTATGAAGAAGTAAAGTTTGTGTCATTGTTACATTGCAAGGGATAATCTCGGGATCTACTGAACCGATTTTAAAAATTCTTTCACCAATAGAAGGTCACGTTATTGCCGAGTGTCATAGGCTA
This sequence comes from Eurema hecabe, assembly GCA_026213755.1. Lineage (NCBI taxonomy): Eukaryota > Metazoa > Arthropoda > Insecta > Lepidoptera > Pieridae > Terias > Terias hecabe. The sequence continues at coordinate 1,902,350 of JADANM010006423.1, forward strand.
TATAAAAAAAGGATTATTAACGTTATGCCCAACGAAGTGGGCACGGGTCAGCTAGTTTTCTAATACAAGGCGACATTTTTAGTGTCAATACCGCATTATGCTTGCGGGTACAAGTATTGGTATATTAAAAAAAACACATCGATTTATGTCAATTGTGAACATGGCTACATATCCCACATCTAGTTCTATAGTCATAAATGTCTTTATCTTAATTTTTCACTAGAGCGTATTAAAGATTTTTTTGTCATAACTTTGCACTGAATGCTATAATGTCAGTGACGCTCTCTAACGTATAGTTGTTGAATTAAAAAAGAGGTTTTTAATCACTCAATGCATTCATATAAAAGGGAAGTTTTGATAGTGTTAACTCAATTTTGGATTTTTGGACATTTATGACGATTAAGAACTAGATGTCCGATCTCAGAATACAGAAAAACCCAGAATTCGTCATGGCGGCATTTGATAATATTTTATTATATAAAATCAAAAATAAATTTATGACAAAAATCCTTTAATGACATATGTTATATTTATTTTAGGTAGTTTTTATGCGTGTAATATAACAAGTTACATTAACGACTTACAAATATATTTTTAATACATTATATTTGTTGTAAAAAATATCAATTTTTAGTCAAAAATTACCCGAAAATTCAAAAAGCGTTCCCGAGCTAGCAACATTACGCGGGGTGGGAAGTGGGTTTACTGCGTGACGGGTGAAGTGTCTTTAGACTCAGTAATGTCAATGTAAATAGCACTGAATGCGGCTTCTGGGTTCTGTATTCTGAGTGTCCGATATAGAAACGATTTTAATACGTCATAGTATTACGAAACAATTATTATAAACCACTATAGTAGTGGACGTGGGTTGAACCACCTTTGATGTGTAGGGTTGATTATCGAACAAGAGCGGTTATTAGAAACCCGTAGACTGATGTGATTTTAATAATCACGAATGAAATGTTTTTTTTTTTGAAAATAGGGAGACATTTGACTGCGACCTCGCCTAGTGGAGAGAAAATATATCTATAACTGTAGAATGTAGATGTACCTGATTAGGTACAGTTGGCCACAATAGTATAAGTAAATTAGTTAAAGAAAAGATGAATCATAATCAAAGCAATCATTAAAGCTTAACTAAGGCATATTAACACATTCAAATTAAGAAAAAAAAACATCGTAACAAACGAAAAACTTTCACTATCCATACGTTTTTCGTATATTAAAAATAACTAATGATATTTTTTTTTGTTCTTATCACGCCACTTATTAATGGCCCTTTAGTGTTAGAATGATATTGCAAATTTTTCATTTGTACATAGTTTAGCGTGACTAGGCATATATCACTCTTGTTTATGCAAACGTATGAAAATGATACTTATTATGAGGCTTATTTTTGGAGATAAACAGAAGATTTTTTTTCTCTTTCATTTATTTTTTAGTATAACTAGCTGTTCCAACGCGACTTCTTTTACGTTGTTCCTATCCTACCCGAAACCTTATAGCCTAAAGTCTAAACCTACCATTTTTTCGAAAGAAGGAAAGAAAGAAAGAAATTATTTTTATTCTGAATAAATTTGAATCAAATACCTTCAGAAAGTCTACATGGTGCCTACCACCGGTTCGGGAACTAACCCGGCGAGAAGAACCGGCGTAAGAAACTCGCACGGGTCCCACACTATTTGCCAAAAAAGGGGGGGAAAAGTCATCTTTGAAATATACAAAATTTACAATTCTGTAAATTAACATAAGTATATTATATTAAATACATAATTGTAAGCTTAAACCATCGCTTAAACCTTTAACCTTTTTTATAGCTTAAACCTTTCGCTTTAAAACCATCCTTGTACATCCAGGAATATTCTAAAAAAAAACTTTGTAAATCGGTTCAGCCGTCATCGAGTTATGCGCTGAGTAACACAATTTTGCGATTCATTTTAATAAATAAAATTTTAGAAAATTATGGGCTATGGCTTTTAAACTATAGAAAAATATTTGTTATTCATAAACTCTCAATGCCAGAATTTATGTGAAGTTCTCGCCGGTGCTAAGTCACGATTTGGTAATAAACTAAATTAGTTGATTTTAACTGAGCTATAAACTGAGTAAGGTTTTACTAGATCCAATAAATACTTCAAACGTTTACAAGATAAAGGGTCTATAGCAACCACTACTAATGCGCCGTTCTGAATCGCGCTTATGATATTTTTTCGAGACTAATGCCGGCATACTGAACGCTATTCAAATTTGAGAACTACTACACTACGTGCCAATTTGACAGTTCGCCATACAATTCTGTGAAAATTACGAGTCTTAAGGCGTGCTTAAATTTGATTTGCGTATGAGTACTTGCCTATTAGCATATTGGGGCTTAACAGCTGGCTAGTAAATGGTTCATTGAGTCAAGGATCCTCCCTTTGGTTCAGAGGTAGGTTACATTCCTCATTATTTTACAGATCTTGTCAGAGAGGTTTCTTTTTAATCATGAGATTCTTTTAAAAGCAAGGTTAAAAATCCGTTGCGTAGTTTTAAAGGTTTAAGCATTCATAGGCAGAAGAGACAATGTAATGATTATTTTTCTATAAAATGTTTTAATTTTATAAACTTATTGCTTTGTGAATTAACATATTGAAGCCAAAAATTCTTGGGAAATAATTTATTACTACAAATTTCATATAGAAAGTTACAATTAGGTAGACAGCATGATGAAAAATTTGGAATCAGTAAGTGAACTAGAACTAAACTAATGTTTATAGGAAAAACTAATAATGATTCATGCGGAAAGAGAATTGTTTTATACAATGTAGTGATGATAGTCTATTCATATAATAGTGTTCCTAAATTCTTGTAATAATACAAGCGGCCTATTAGTAATGATTGCCTCAATTGTCTTACAGTTCAGCTATGATGTAACTGTCATATTTTTTTAACAGTACTATATTAATTTTATTGGATTTTTATTAGTGATGTAGTATACGGGTCTTTTAATGAATTTAAATAGCTAATAAAACAACTGTTTAACTTTTTGTTGTCCATTTCATATTTTTCTAATATAATATTATTAGGATGTTTTTAATTAAATTAAATTATTATTTTTTTTGTTGTCATTGTATTGTATTGGTCGTGAATATCTATATTTTTGTAGCAAACACGTGATGATAATCGCACTTATTCTTGAATGACGCATGAAATTTATAAAATTTCTATGCCTTTGTTTTTTGAAAGTTTATGAGAATGTTTGTAAGAGGAATACTTTTTCCCAGTATAGACATGAAAACAAAAACTTCTTCACTGTCGTTTCCTCATGACTGAGGGTTGTGGTTATCATTAAAAAAGCTGGTGAAATCCCCTATTTCCCCCTTCAAGCTGCCCTGTCGTCTGTCAGTTGTATAGATCACTGTAAATTTTCTTTGCACGCTGCAGCTACACAGTCGGTCCATGGAGTTGGTGATTTACCTCTGCTTCTCTTTCCTTCTACATTGCCGACCACTATTAGTTTGTGGGGAGGAAGGTAGGAAGGAGGATCCTCGACCAGTCGAACCATTGACTGGCCGGCCGTTAGGCCCCGATGGTTCGATGTCGAGAAGTTGTATATATGCTAAGTCTCGAAAAAAACGTAAGCGCGATTCAGACTCCAGGCTATCAGGACCCCGTCTTGCAATTTGACCGAAGTACTTGAGGACCCTGCGCCGACATACGATAGAGAGGCGATTTTGGATCTTGAGACAAAAAGTAAGCGGGTAAAACCGTAGGTCGCAGCTCCTTGTTATGCACATACGTCTGCCCGCCAAAATCATTAACTTTTCTAGCTTCGCAATTGAGATTTTTGTAAAAAGGTCGTATACGCCGCCTCTGTGTATAATATTTGGTTTGCAATTAAAAAGTCTGACATTTCCGTTGGAAAGAATTTTTCTCTTTGAACTTTGCTAACGCGCAAAACAGCTTTTTTCGTGAAAAAAATACTGTTATTTTCTGTTATGAAAGCTTTGAGTGTAGTAGATTAATGGAGTAATTTTCGATATTTTATTTGTTGATTTTGGTTTTTTTTTACTTTACTTATTCTTAAGAAATTTTCCTTCTGAAGCCTGAACCAAAGGAAGGATGCCGTCCGAGAAGTTGTACACGTATGTTAAGTCTCGCTCAAATATTATAAGCGCCATTCAGAACTCGGCGCATTAGTAGCGGTCGCTACATATGTATTAAGTAAATGTGAAATAATATTAAAAGCGATATCTAATTGCTTGCGGGTACAATCGCTGGCCACATTTAATGGAAAATGTGTTGGATAAATTGCGGTTACATTGATGTTGTTAAAATGCTGTAGGCGAGCTGTCTAATTGTGTTCATAGTTATGATAATTAGGTATTCAAACGATCAACAAATAATCGAACGTCGGTAGTAATTAGAGAAATTCCTCCACACTTGTTCTGTTTGTATACATGTCGGGGTATAGGTATATTTAGACAGACGACCGCTTGGCGCAGCGGTAGCACAACTGCTTTCTGCGCGAAGGGTCGTGGGTTCGATCCCCACACCGGAAAATATATTTGTAATTTACATTTGTATTTGTCTGGGGTCTGGGTGTTGCTATGTATTGTATGTATGTATTTACAAAAGAAAGGTATGTATATGTAATTTATTCCGTTGTCTAGTTGCCATACACCAGCTTCTGCTTAGCTTGGAACTAGATGGCGCTGTGTATAAATGTCCTGAAAATATTAATTATTTATTATTATTATTTATTTAACTCATTTTGAATGTAAGGCAGTAGGGGTATGAAAATAAAAAATCTGTATTTCTATATCTTAGATATTAATAAAATATGTTTGCTTTTTGTTAAATAGCAAAATATTACTTAGGTTATAGAGCATTAAAATGGGGGCTAATATTGTCACACCTTAGTAGACACTGTACTTAGCAGTGACGTCATGCAACATTGCAAATCAATGTATCAATGACTTTTAAAGTATGAAATAACTATTAAAAATAGTTTCTATATACTAAATGAAATACGTATTACTTTGTAAGAAGCATATTTTTGCTTTATCGTTTAGTAGGTTTATTTTTGTTATTTTTTTTTGAATAGCAACATTGTTTAGAAATATACTTCTATAAAATTGTTTCGAAAGTTACGTTGTAAGTTTTATCATTAAACTTATCGTAGTCGGTTTAAAATTTAAGAAAATAAAAAAACTAAATTCTAAATTTTAACCAACATTACCATAATTTTTTGTTAATCATTATTACAGTTCAGAAATACGTGTCCCAGTTACTTTTACAGTTTGCAGCAAATTGGAGTAATTTAAGAAGATATTCTTATCGTTATCTAGTAATATAACCAACGAAATGTTTTACAATTTGACGATTTAGATAGCGATTTATGTCCCAATTGTACGCGATGCTTATGAATGACTGGACGTGCCTCTCGGTTTTACTTGCAGTTTACGATCCCGGGGCAATACCGGGATATAAAGTATCCTGTATTAATCCAGGGTTTAATCCTGTGAGTCCTATGCTAGAAAGATCCGGGACACTCCTCTCAGGAAAAGTGCTGAACGCAATCCGCAGTGTTTTTGGTGGGTATACCAGACGCAGTGATTCGTCAGCGATTAGCGTCGGCGTTGAGCGTTCGGGAGCCCCACATATCCCCGGGTCGAAGGCACTAATGCCTTTTCACTGCGAAAAAAAGGGTCTAATCCTGTAGTAATCCCGAATTTTAGCTCCATCCACTTTTAAATGCATTCAGTTGTTTATGCGTGAAAGAGTAAAGAACTTCCAAATATCTATACTCACAAATTTAACATTAATAATATCAGTAAGAAGTAAGACGCACGGCCGTGGCCCCTTTTTAAATTAGAAACACTTAGACCTAATAAATGCTTCGTAGATACGCCATGAGATTTACAATAGACGAAATGTTAGTGCTAATTAAATGTGGTTTGTTTTAACTCGAGATACAATGCGAGGAGAAAACACATGTATTGTGTTTGAGACAAATATTAGTAGTAAATTTTGCTTTGTATTTATGTATATATTGGAAGCATGGGTGGAACCAGCTTTAGCGCCAGGGGGGCACATAGCCATGGTCAAATCACTCCAAAGGACTAATAATTTTATTTTGATGAGAATAGATACAAGTAAAAAGTACGTATTCTATTTTATTAATTACAAAATGTATAAATAGTATCAGTATTTCCAATTAAGGGTTCCCTTAAACTGGAAGCAGTTCAGGAGGGGTCATGATCCACATGATTATGATGATAATGAATCTCCCCCTGGATCTTGAGTCCGCGGTTGAATGGAAGGCGTTGATCGTCTTTAGTAGAGACTATAGGGCACTTATTTCTTGTTCTGTGTTTGTTTTACCAAATAGTTTTTAATTTGTTATTCGAGTATCTTTAAGAGTATTTACCCCGTTGATAAGAAGTGGTATTAAGGAATAGCATCCAGTGATTTAGACAATTGAGAACAGCTGTGTAATACAAGAATCTTGTCTAACGGAAGTATAAATCACTGCGACCGTTTATGAGCTATAATGTCAAATGTGGGCCGATTATTTGTGGAAATATTTTTTGTAAATATTCTGAATCGATGTCGCATAGAGATGCTTCTATGAGGGCATGTGTTTTTAAGATAAATTGATGATTATTTTTATACTTAAATAGGTCTAAGTTGTATTCCCTGGGAAAAGCTTAAGAATTTTTGTTTATGTTTACAATTGTATGTTGTTGTTGTTTTAAAAAGAGTATCAGAGTTTCTTGCCGGTTCTTCTTTGTAGAAACTGCCGTCTGAACTGGTGGTAAATGTTTTGGAATACAATGACGATTCAAAAGTGTATATTATGTAGCCTAGTTGAATAAAGATAATTTTGACTTTTGAAGAGAGTTCGAATTTTTAGCCATTCTTGCATAAATGAGTTCGTGAACTGATTTATAAAGTTTGCAGATTTTAGGTTTTGTTTTTATATTTCTTTTAAATTAAAAGAACAGTTTCACGATCGACTTCGCGATGTTAGTTGCGCGGGAATTCAAATGAAGAAATAAATACGTCCCTTCATAGTCATGATCTTTAAAGTTTTATTATTGTAGAAACTTATATACTATTTAAATACATTCTTCGGCTTTTAATATTGCCACTGTTGAATTATTATATTATTGAGTATGTATTTTAAACACCAGTTTCAGTAACATTTTCAATTACTTATGTAAAAACATTAGGAATTTCTAAGTTTGACATGTTTGTCCGTGGTATTGAAGCTCCAGAATAGTTGAAACAATTGAATTTTTTGTGGTTGAAAATTCAATGACTACTGATTTAAGTTAGCTGTAAAGCGTTTTAATATAGTTGGCATATTGTGTGTTTCTTTAACCTGTTATTTGTATTATTGGCGATCCTTCAAATACGTAGTAATTAGTAACAGTTAACTTTATAGGATTCTATAGAAATCTCAGCGTTTAGCACAATGTGCGTCCATTGAGTGAGCAATTATCACAGCGTAAAACAGACCTTGGCTGGCGACCCACTTTCGTAAGCACCTGCAATGAAGCCTGGTTTTATTTGGCTAATACGGGGTCATATAAGTTTCAGGATAGCGCTATATATTGTTTACTGTTGCTTGGCTACCTGAGCAATTGAAGTTGGTCATGAGTGGCAACTGGCAGCGTATCCGACTGTGTCAGACTTTTGAATAATAGAGTGAGATGACAGACGATTGTGCCACCAGATAATACAGGACGCTGTAAACTGTCAATACTGCCACGAGCAAAACGAACGAGAAGTTGCTTAGCTAATTACTACTACAACTACTACTAATATTACTTGGTAAAATTGCCTAGCTGACTAGACTTCCTCCTAATTTGGACCCTCATGTTGTGGATCGTGACATATCGTTCCTTTCATAATGGCTTCTTTCGATCCAATTGTATGGGCACCTGGTCTATTCTTTCTGAGTTTCTTTGGTCTCTTGTCTTTCACTTCCCGGTTCGAGTTATGGTCAGCCTTAGAATCAAGGATCTAGATTATCGATTTTGCGGTTGACTTCTTAAGGTGTGGTCTAATAGTTGCTCTTTTGAAGAGATTTTTAGTAATCAAGTTGCCAATTACTTTGGAACCTACTCAAATTGTTTTCAAGTTATTTATTATTATTTTATTGTAATGCTCAAGCTTAACTTACGTGTTTAACCTTAAAGCTCTTAAAAGTAATCTTTATTTACCATCTTATCTCGTACATGTGTTTCAATATTGCGGGTAAATTGGATTTTACAAGTGCAGAGGTTTGAGGAATGTTACTTTAATATTTCATTTGTTTTTTATTTTGATGTTAAAATGATCTCGCAATAGTGAGCTATATTGTGTTTGGTTGTGGTTATAATAATGTTTTGTAATGTGGTGATGAAATAAGAATAATATGAAATGAATGTTTAGTAGGAACTCATATAAATTACGTAAAAGTGAATTGAAAATCGCCCACTTGATCTGGAGATTTTCAATCAATAATTAAATTTGTTGACATTTTATTTTGTAAATATATGTAGCAATATAAACACTATAAGAAATATATAACTTCTTACTTACAATATATCTTCATTGTACTTCACAGACCTCAACAGAACAGCGTATTCATTAAATGTAAAATAAATAAAATAATGTTTACAAAGTATAACAAAGACAGACTTTGTGGCCGAATTACTTAGAATGTCGTGTTGCGGAAACATATTTCCCGTTGTCAAGCTCGGCTATTTCATTTCGCTACATATTCATAATGTCTAATAACTTTGGTTTATGATCCAAGAATGTATCAAATATCAGACGGTCTATGCATATCAAAGGTTCATAAGTATTCTATATTGTACATCTTATTATATATATAAAAGAAAGTCGTGTTAGTTACACCATTACAACCCGATAACGGCTCAACTGATTTGGCTAAAAATTGGTGGGAATGTAGTTTATAACCAGGAGAAGGACATAGGATACTTTTTATCCAGTTTCCAGGGGAATAATTTTTTTATAAAAGTAAACGCGGACGGAGTCGCGGGCATCAGCTAGTGTAACTATAAATTAAAATTGCATACGATTTCCTATTGAACTATTATTTATTATTAAACGAAAGTTTGCGAGAATGCATGCTAGTCTTTCACTTGATGATACGTTTTATTCTGGTCAATTAAATTTCATGGTTTTGCTAATATAAAATCTTATACAGAATTAATAATTTAATTAACAGGCAAGTCTTGTTAAGTGTAAGACAATTATCTTGCGATGAGCTTATCTGACCCATATCAATATGGACTATGAATGAATGATAAGATTATCAGATGATTCGCTCGCTTGATAAGGTTACACGTGAATTTTATACATTGAGCATTGCTTTTATAATATGCAATATATGTCTTCGAAAAATTATTAAAGCAAAGTTTATGACAAATTATAATTATTGTGCAGATGTATCTAAATCTCACGCATGTAAGATTTTGTTGAAGTATGGTATTTAGATTGATTAGCTCTTGGATAATCTGAAATGATTGAATATTATTATTATAGATTATTCGCTCCCAAAAATAAAGAGTTGCTTGATAAAAGTTCGTTACGTTCAGTAATGTAATCTAACAGGTACTTCTTGTTAGATGCCGATGTTAGACATTTTGTAGGAAGTGCATTTACTTTTTCATATTTGTCAAGGGTCAATCGAAAAACGAGTCATCTGATGTTATTTATTACCAACCATAAAAACTCGTAGACTAAGGTGGATACTGAAGAATCAGACATTAAATTAACTTCACTTATCGCAAAGCACTTAACCTTTTAAAACAATTTATTAAATAAGCGAGACAAAAGCTCATGGAGTGGGGTGGTCAAAACCAATCAGGTTTTCGGGTCAAGTGGGTAATTATACAAAGAAACAATGCCGTGATCCCTCTTCTGTCTCTCGTACCTGTGAAGAGCGCGGATTTAATTTATGTATTAAAACTTAAAGCATAACATTACGTTAATTTGCTCAAATAGTAAGCCTAGTCTGGCTTTATCAGTCCTTAAATTATTTAATAAAAATCAGTAGATCTTTGATCTCTTTCATAGTCCACTTTACGATTTTTTTGCATCAATAGTAAGCTTAGTCTAGGACCTAGGATATGCAGTCAGCTAGTTTTGTAGTATGATTACTAATACCTGTAATTGTATTGCACAAATAGTAAGCATAGCCTCGTCCTTAGCTGCTTTAGTAGAAATTAGTCGACCAAAGTTTCTCTAATGTTTTGTTACAGTTATTTGTACTTCTTATAGATATTGCACTTCGTCAGAGCCTTCGACCAATGCCTTATAAACTTGAGATCGATAACGGGTTCTCTCTTACAGATATGTGCGCTTGCAAAGCAACTGGATATGTCGGAGAGGCAAGTCGAGCGATGGTGGCGACTGCGACGGAGTCAGGACAAGCCGTCCACCCTAGTCAAGTTCTGCGAGAATATGTGGAGGTGTACCTTCTACTTCTACAGTTTCTC